>JAJOOE010009956.1:0-36165 GCA_036250405.1 Solanum raphanifolium | reverse complement strand
GAAAACGGGCCTAAAACCCAAACGAACGACCAGGCGACCGAACAGTCAGTGCCAGCAAGTCATAAATGACTTGGGGTCGCTACAGGAACGCTCTAAACGATGAAATGAATTCTTTAATTTAAAAATGACCTGGAGGGTCATTACAATGAGGGTCGTTGTGGCGGGCTTGACGCGACTTAAGGTCGTTAATTAACCACTACACGACTTTCCACCATTCTTGAAGCTAAAGGTAAACTTTTCACTCTCCGAATTGATTTTTCGATCCGTAGAACGTAATGGAATGGGTAAGTATCGATGGGGAAGGGTTTTGTTAAAGATTCTATGGGGGAAACAACCCTAAATTGGATAATTGGGATCATGGGGTTGATCTAGGGTTCATAGAATTGTTAGTAATTCGAGTAATTAGTGATTGTTTATTGATTCCCATTTTATATTGATTGTTTGTAGACCAAGAACAAGCGGAACGAATCCGGAAAGGGAAGGATCAAGTTTCTTGGGGTTTCAAGCTTGTTTCGAGGTAGGTGATGGTTGTGATTCTATGATTGTTCTTGCTTCATTATGATACATGTATGTATATGAATGTTGCATTATTGATCACACTTGTTGTAAATGAGGTAGATGAATGATGGTTACCATGAAATCATGACTTAATTGTATGATCTTAAGGATATACTTGTGATTGTGATTGTGGTGCGTTGAATTGATCGGTTGCAACGTTCTGGCATAACTAACTTGGATCGGTTGTCACGTTCCGACATAATTATGGGATCGGTTGCCACATTCCGATATAATCATTGGATCAGGTACCACGTTCTGGTATGCTAACTGTTTGGGTTTGGGTTCCATGAGAGGACCAATGACTTGTCATAATTGTGTATTTTGAGACATGTGAAATTGTTCGTTGTTAGTAAATGTTGATGATATTATATATGTTCGATATATGCATGTGATTATATTGTTGTCTTGACTTGCTTATGTTGCACTTAGTGGGATAACCGTGTGAACCTACCAGTACACTATGATTGTGTACTGATACTGCACTTGCTCTTATTTTTGTTGAGTACAGGGCATCTTCAAGCGGCTACTGACAGACCTTGCTTAAGAGATCAGTGATCGTTCAAATTCAAGGGTGAGCCAATTCTTTCGGGCTGCCATGGGTTCTCTTTCGTCTATAGCCACCATTTTCGGACTTAGACTATGTTCTAGTTAGTTTGTTAGTTCATTAGATTGGGTTGCATCCCTTCTTGTTTAGACTTGTTGAACTTCAGATGTTTTGGTACATTGACTTTCAGGTTCTAGGTTATTTCTTTCGCATTGTTTAGTTCTTGTTAGACTTTTGTTGGAGTTTATGGGAACTCCCTATTTATTTCCTTAGTATTTAGCTTGCTTCCGTAACTTAAATGCATTAGTTTTGGTTTAGTTGCTTGGTTTGGGTTGTAGTAGTGGTTCTCCAACCGGAGTGTTAGTGTGGGTGTCAATCACAACGGTCTGGGTCATGACAACCATATATATACATAATTCAAAAATCTTATTTACTTTATTAAATTTCCTATTAAGTCAAGTCAAAGAAATAAACAATTATTTCGAATCAGATCAACTTAATATAAATTTAAACCAATGCAAATGTTTTAATACAAATAGATAATAAAGTCAAATAAAACATTTAATGAGGAAAATTTAACCTACTTATAAAAGTTTGCAAAGACTTTAGTTTGACTCACTCAGTCTTCAGCCTCCACTTAGGATACAAATATGATACCTATAAGAAGAATTCCCACTCTTCCTAAAGAACCAATTGTTGAAATATCCTATGGCTTCCTGTTTTGTGATTGATGCACTTTAGGTGCGTTTCCAATTTTTTTGATGTCCTTGTGTTGGATTCAGATTTTACTCGTGTCCATCACCTACTCTCTATGACTCACGCCGGTGGAACAAAATTCCTTATGGGAAAAACAGAAGACTTATACGTTGTAGATCTAAACGAAGAAGGAAATACATCTAGATGGAATTTTGATTGTCACAATCAATATTTCAATGGACTGTGTGCTAATGGTTCATACTGCATCTGAAAGTACGACAAGGAGACTTTTAGAATTTTCAATCCCAGAACGAGAAAAACGGTACTACTTCCTTATCAGAGAAAAAATTCTCACTCAGTGAATCTTCATATTACTATTCACTAGCTATGAACCCGTAGAAAAGTAGTACAAAGTTTTGACGCAGGTTGATAATTCACGTGGGCATGTACAAAATTTTATTTTCACTTTAAGCATAGACAAATCATGGATAAAAATTGAACGTATCTTTGATTTTTTCCCCATGTTTTAGTATAAAAAGTTACTCTATTAAAGGAGTTGTCTATATGATGGATTACACGAAGAAATCAATAGTTGCATTTGATTTAAGAGCTGAAAATTTCAGAGTTATTGAATTGGGAAATGATATATGTGACAATATATTTGATTATGATTTGATTGAAGTGAAGGGCAAAATAGCATTGCTAGACTATTGGGGATGTTTCACGAGTCAAAATGATTTGTGGGTTTTAGAAAATTCTGAAAAAAAAAGAACGGAAGAGTCATGGCATTCACATTCTTCCGCAATAGAAAGATGTAGAAGATATATCGAAATCAAAATATTGTCCAGCTCAAGGATTCTATGATTCTCGTGATGGAGAGATCATATTTATTGCGATGAAAAATAATATTTTATTTTGTAACTTTTATGATGTTGAAATAAATAGTTGGAGATAATTGGAAATTCATGGAGCTCCAACAGAGGATGGAATTAATGTCATTAATTTTTATGTAAAAAGCCTATACTCATGTTAAAATAAATAAAAATATTTCAATACTTATTACTAAGTTTGGACTTGTAATCTTATTTTTTCCATTGATTTGCTTGTTATTTAATTCTATCAAGTTAAAAGACTTTGTTTTTTCCTTTTCCAAATTAATGTTATTGCTCTATATATTATAATATTATCAGGCTTTATGTGTGTTAAAGAATATGTTTTTTTTTTAAAAAAATTGTTTATAAAGTATGTGTTATCAAATAATAAAAAATTCATAAAAAGTTCTTCTAGAATGGTAATTTTTTTTTTTTTCTTTCTTCCTAATAATTAAGAATTTCAAATCTGAATTGAATAAAATATTTAATGTGACATGGAATGTCAACTAGGAGAGAAGTAATCTTTTGTAATATTTAGTAAATTTTGAAAATAGTAATATAACAGTTGAGTGATTGTACAATTCTAAAAAACTATAAAAAAAATACTTAACAATTTCATAAACAGAAATAACCATTCAAGGAATTAGCACAAAGACTCTCCGAATAAAGAAGCATTACTCATTTACTCTTAGAGATAGGAATTAATTGGTTATCTTGTAAATAATAATTACTCCTATTACGCTAGAAATATTCTCATATTTTGTACTTAGAAAATCAATTTAATTTAAATAAAATTATATACCTTAAAATATTAATCAAAATTAATATAATTTAATCCTCAAAACACCAAAGAAAAGAACTGAGGGGCCATACTTAATAAGTTTTAGATCATATAAATTAAATATATTTTTTTAATTTATCTCTTCCGTCACTATAAAGAATTACGAGGTGAATTTCATATGAAAGCTAGGTGAAATTAAGATAAAATTACGGACATGACTATAACTTTATTAGTCTATTATTTACAACTCAATTTAGAAAAAATCTCTTGAATTGTAATGTAATGTTCGAAATATGAAAGCCAAGACTTAAGAGTCTCCAAATGAAAAAAATTTTTACTCAAGTACTTAGAGTCTGTTAGAATTTTCAATTTCAGTACAAGAAAAAAATACGACTTCTATGCTGAAACAAATTCCTCACTCAAATAACTCTGTACAGCCCTCTAAATTATTGTCCACTAGGTTATGAACCGTTAGAAAAAAAAGTATAAAGTTTTGATGATAGTTAAGATTTCAAGTGGGCCCACAATAAGTTGAATTTTCACTTTAACCATAGATAACAAATCATGAAAAGAAATTAAAAGTATCGTTAATTTTTTACATGTCTTAGTAGGAAAGATTTATCAATACAAGGAGTTATTTAGCTACATGTTGGATTACTTGAAGAAATTAATTTTTGCATTTGATTTTAGAGATGAAATTTTAAAGTTATCGAATTGAATAATGATATACATGACAATATATTTGACTAGAGTTTGATAGAAGCGAAGAACAAATTAGCATTGTTAGATTTGTTATGAATATTTCTACAATCAAAATGATTTGTGTAGTGGAAAGATATATTTGAAATCAAAGCGTGAACTTAATTTTAATGTAGAAAGCCTCTACTTATGCTAAAAAAAATACATTACTTGTCACAAATTATAGTTTGGACTTGTGACCTTTTTGTTTTTAAAAATGATTTGCTTGTTATTTAATTCTACAAAGTTAATAACACTGTTTTTTTCTCTTTTTGTTTTCGAGTCGCTTCAAATGAATCAAATATTTTTTTTTTTTTTTTTATATTAGGCTTTATGCATGTCAATGTATATGTTCTCAAATAATTAAACAAAAAAAAAGTTCACTACAGAATTCTTCTCAAAAGGTAATATTTTATATTCTTTCTCTTTTTAAATTTGAACTGAATAAAGTGTATAATGTGACATGACATGTCAACAAAAAGAGAATAATTTTTTTTTGTTTAGCATTTTTGAGGGAAAAAAAATAATTGAGTGATTTTTATAGTTATAAAAGATCAAATATAATTTTAATTAATAGGCAATTTTCGAAATATAAATGACTATTTAAGAAACTAACTCAATCATAGCATTACTTGTCTATAATGTTTGATATATGTGAGTTGGCTAATCTTTGTAGAGAGGCAAGACTCAAGAGAGTCTACACAAATAGAAAAAATATTATTTATTTGCTCTTATAGATAAATAATTAATTTGTACAGTTTTGAATATATAAATTCAATTATTTTTTAATTTTAATTAGTTTATCTTATAATCCTTTTTAGTCTGTTTCATAAAGAATGTTTTTTTCTTTTTCGACAAGTGATTTTTAATTTGGAATTTTTCATATGGTATATTAACTAAAATTGTATTTTAGTAAATTATACATATCTTTAATTTATCACCATATATATACATAATTCAAAAATCTTATTTACTTTATTAAATTTCCTATTAAGTCAAGTCAAAAAAATAAAAAAGTTATTTTGGATCAGATCAACTTAATATAAATTTAATCCAATGCAAATCTATATATAATATAAAGGAGAAACATAGACAATGTGATGTGGCATCTCTCTATGGCCTCCATTCATATTTATCTTTTTTCTCCTTTTTTTGAAATTTTTTTAAATTCTTTTCATTAAATATTTTATTTATTAAATAAAAAAAACAATCATATTTACTATTCTAATTATATCTAATGAGTTACAAAAAACCTCCATCTATTCATATTCTCTACTTAAATAATATGTCTCTTCAACTTATTCTTATGGATTATCAAATCTATAAATTACAATCATCCATGTAGATGTTGAATATTTATTTTTCATTTTCTCATTCTTTCTTTTTATTAGTGTAATTTTTTTTCTCATTCTTTCTTTCTATTAGTGTAGTTTTTTTCTCATTCTTTCTTTCTAATAGTGTAGTTTTTTTTCTCTTTTTATTTTTAAAATAAATAAATTATTCTTCATCTTTTTCATAAGAGATCATAGAAAAGATAGTGACATGATATGTTCTTCACTTTGATGAAGATCAAATATATATTCTTCAAAGATACATTATAAAGAGAGATGTTCACATTAATTTAGTACAAGATCATCAAAATGAAGAAGGAAGTTTAATCATGTTGAAAGATTCCTCAAGAGAGATGATCATATTAGTATAAAGTTTGAATGTTTACAATATTTTAAAGATTCATTAATGTATTATTTTGATTTCAATATTCTAAAATTTTACCATGCTTGGAAGGTATATTATCTATGGTACATTTCTCATAGCTATTACATATTGTTGTAATTAAAAATTTATATATAATATAAGCTAGATGTTAGAGAAGTGAAGTTGCACCTCTCTTTGGCCAAATATTCTATTTATCTTTTTTCCTCATTTTTTTTTATAATTTTCCGTATTTTTCTACTAATTTATTATTGTACATGTCACGACCCAGACCATCGTGATTGACACCCACACTAACTCTTCGGTGGGAGAACCACTACTACAACTCAAACCAAGCAACTAAACCAAAACTAAGGTATTTAAGTTACGGAAGCAAGTTAAATACTAAGGAAATAAATAGGGAGTTCCCATAAACTTCAACAAATGCCTAACAAGAACTAAACAATGCGGAAGAAATAACCTAGAACCTGAAAGTCAATGTACCAAAACATCTAACAATGAACCAAGTCTAAACAAGAAGGGATGCAACCCCAATCTAATGAACTAATCAACTAACTAAAACATAGTCTAAGTTCGAAAATGGTGGACATAGACAAAAGAGAATCCATGGCAGCCCGGAAGAATTGGCTCACCCTTGAATTCGAATGATCACTGATCTCATAAGCGAGGTCTGTCAGTAGCCGCTTAAAGATGCCATGTACTCAAAATAAAAAAGAGCAAGTGCAGTATTAGTACACAACCACAGTGTACTGGTAGGATCACAAGACTATCCCACTAAGTGCAACATAAGCAAGTCAAGACAACATTATAATCACATGCATATATATCAACATATACAATATTATCAACATTTACGAACAACGAACAACTTCACACTTTATATCAAATCATTGGTCCTCTCATGGAAACCAAACCCAAACAGTTAGCATACCAAAACGTGGTATCCGATCCCATAATTATGCCGGAACGTGGCAACCGATCCCATAGTTATGCCGGAACGTGGCAACCGATCCCATAGTTATGCCGGAACGTGGCAACCGATCCCATAGTTATGCCGGAACGTGGAAACCGATCCATTTAACACACCACAATCACAAGTATATCATCAAGATCATACATTTAAGTCATGATTTCATGGCAATCATAATTCATCTATCTCATTTACCACAAGTGTGATCAACATTGCAACATTCATACATATACAAGTATCATAATGAAGCAAGAACAAACATACATCACACAATCATAGAATCACAAACATCACCTACCTCGAAACAAGCTTGAAACCCTAAGAAACTTGATCATTCCCTTTCCGGATTCGTTACGCTTGTTCTTGGTCTACAAACAATCAATATAATACGGGAATCAATAAACAATCACTAATTACCCGAATGACTAACAATTCTATGAACCCTAGATCATACCCATGATCCCAATTATCCAATTTAGGGTTGTTTGCACCATAGAATCTATTACAAACCCTTCTCCATCAATATTCACCTATTTTATTGCGTTCTATGGATCGAAAAATGGATTCGGGGAGTGAAAAGCTTACTTTTAGCCTCAAGAATGGTGAAAAATGAGCAGGAGTCGCATGGGGTTCGTTCCTTAGCTCTAAAAATTGAAAAGTGCCAAAGAAGGTTGTTTAGGAGTTTATTAACGATCTTAAGTCGCATCGAGCCTGCCACAACGGCCGTCACCCCGCTTTAGCGGCCCCGCCAGAGTGGCAAAACTCAGCGCCAAAGCTGGTTACGCGAGACAAGGAGCTAATTAAAGAATTCCAAAATCCCCATTTCACAACACACCTCTAACCCATGATGCTCAGAAAATACTCTTTACGCTAAGATCGATTCCGGAAGTTCTACTCGCCCGAATTCAATTCCGTAAAGTCGTACGGATTCCTTAACGAGTTATCTAACTACTCATGAGATCAAAATCATAAATGATTCACCCGATTGTTACCAGATTTCCCCACACCTCAAAAATTCTGATTTCATCCAAATTTGGATAAGGTTGGGAAAATCCAAATACTACAAAAAAAATTTATGGCCCCAAATGTTCCCCGTTGGCTTTTCTATAACGACGAGAACAGGTCATTACAATAGATACCAATTTACCCATCACTCGTCCCCGAGTGAAAAAACATAGGAAAATAGGCTAAGGAAAGAATGAAGTAGTACTTGAATCGACGAACAATTGGGGATACTTGTCTCATATGTCTCTCTTGGTTTCCCAAGTAGTTTCCTCAACTGGAAGATGCTTCCATTGAACTTTCACGGACTTAATCTCCTTGGTCCTCAACTTACGCACATCACGATCAAGAATTGCAATCGGTACCTCTTCATACTAGAGGTCCTTGTCTAACACAATTGAGTCCCACTTTATGATATAATCCCCGTCACTATGATATTTCTTCAACATGGACAGATGGAATACCGGATGAACTCCCGATAGGTTAGGAGGTAAAGCCAATCTATATGCTACCAGTCCTACACATTCAAGAACCTTAAAGGGACCAATGTATCGCAGACTTAGCTTGCCCTTCTTGCTAAATATCATCAACCCCTTTCATGGGTGTTACCTTAAGAAGAACATTCTCACCGGTTTGAAACGTCATGTCTCTTACTTTATGATCCGCATACTTTTTTTTCCTACTCTGGGCTGCTAAAAGCTTAGCTTGAATACTCCTCACCTTATCTTGAGCATCCTTCACTAAATCAACCCCTAAAGGTTTCACATCTCCAGCCTCAAACCATCCTATGGGTGATCTACATCCCCTCCCATATAATGCCTCAAATGGTGCCATATTAATACTGGAGTGACAATTATTATTATAGGAGAACTCACACGAAGGTATGAATTTATCCCAATGCCCTCCAAAATCAAGCACACATGCTCTCAACATGTCTTCTAGCACTTGAATAGTCCTCTCTGACTGTTCGTCTGTCTGTGGATGGAAGGTTGTACTAAAAGTGAGTTGTGTGCCCAATTCATCATGCAATTTCCTCCAAAACTTGGATGTGAATTAGGTACCACGGTCTGAGATGATAGAGAGGGGCACCCCATGAAACCTCACTATCTCTTTCACATAAACTTTAGTCAATTGCTCAGCATTATAATCTATTCTTACCAGAATAAAATGGGATGACTTGGTCAATCTATCCACCACTACCCAAATATAATCAAACTTCCCCAAAGTCTTGGGAAGACCAACCACAAAATCCATGGATATTATTTCCCACTTCCATTCCGTAATTGGCATTCTTTGAAGTAAACCTGCCGGCCTTTGATGTTCATACTTCACTTGTTGACAATTATGACACTTCGCCACAAACTCCACTACGTCTTTCTTCATGCCCGGCCACCAATAAATTCGTTTCAAATCTCTATACATCTTGGTCACACCCGGATGAATAGAATATCGCGAACCATGAGACTCCACCAACAATTTCTCAATCAAGTCATCTACTCTAGGAACACAAATTCTCCCTTTAAAATTGAGTACATCATCCGTATCAAGAGTGGTTTCTTGTGCCTTACCATTTGCAGTCTTCTTTCTAAGCTCCTTTAAATTCTCATCCTCAAATTACTTGGCCTTGATCTCCTCAATGAATGTGACCCTCACTTCAATGCTAGTTAACACCCCACCTCTTTCTGAGATGCCCAGCTGCATAAAATTACACTCTAAGGTCTGAATTTATTTAGCCAAATGTCGCTTGGTTACACTTAGGCAAGCTAAACTACCCATACTCACCGTTTTTTGACTCAAAGCGTCTTCCACCATATTAGCCTTACCCGGATGGTATTGAATGGTGACATCATAATATTTAAGTAACTCCATCCATCTTTGCTATCTCAAAGTCAGATCCTTTTGAGTAAACACATGCTGCAAACTACGATGATCAGTAAATACCTCACATTTAACACCATAAAGATAATGCCGCCAGATCTTAAGAGCAAACAGTACCGCTGCCAAATCTAAATCATGTGTTGGATAATTCCTCTCATGCACCTTCAATTGACGCGAGACATAAGCTATAACATTCTTATCCTACATCAACACAACACCCAAACCAGAATGTGAAGCATCACAATAAATAGAAAAATCCTTACCTTCAACCGGTAATGCTAGAATGGATGCGGTGGTCAAAAGAGTTTTTAGGTTTTGAAAGCTCTCCTCACATTTTTCAGTCCATTCAAATGGTATCTCCTTTTTGGTCAAGTGAGTGGCAATAGAAGCAAAAATTTTCACAAATCGATGATAGTAACTAGTGAGCCCCACAAAACTCCTAACTTCCGTCACAAAGCTAGGCCTAACCCAATTCTTAACCGCCTCAATCTTTTGGGGATCTACCATTACCCCTTTCTTTGAAACTACATGCCCCAAAAATGAATTCAACCAAAATTCACTCTTAGAAAAATTTAGCATATAGTTTTTGCTTCCCAAGAACACCCAAAACACTACGAAGATGGTCGGCATGCTCTTTCTCACTTTTTGAATAGACCAAATTATCATCAATAAACACTATAACAAACGAATCAAGGAATGGTTTGAACACCCCATTCATCAAACTCATGAAAGTTGCAGGCGCATTGGTCAAACCAAATGACATAACCAAAAACTCATAGTGCCCATAGCGAGTTCTAAACGCCGTCTAGGGCACATCCTCAGGCCTAATTTTCAATTGATGGTAACCGAATCTTAGATCAATCTTAGAGAAAACTGATGCACCTTACAATTGGTCAAAAATATCATCTATTCAAGACAAAGGGTACTTGTTTCGAATAGTGACCCTATTCAATTACCGGTAATCTCTACACATTCTCATACTACCATTTTTTTTCTTAACAAAGAAAACTAGAGCACCACATGGGGAAGCACTAGGAAGAATAAATCCCTTATCAAGAAGCTCTTGGATTTGAGCCTTAAGCTCTCTTAATTCTGCCTGAGCCATGCGATATGGAGGGATAGAAATGGGATGCGTACCAGGCTCTAAATCAGTGCAGAAATCTATATCTCTATCCGGAGGCATACTAGGCAAGTCATTAGGAAACACTTCTCTAAATTCCGACACCACATGAATAGACCCAATGGATGGAGCCTCAATCTCAACATCCCTAATATGAGCCAAATAAGCCAAACAATACTGCCCTATCAATTTCTTAGCCTGAATGGAGGATATGAATTTAGTTCGCTTAGGCTTGTATACCCTTTCCCACTCTAATTTTCCCTTCCCAGAATTTCTAAAGTTACGGACTTAGTATTATAATTAAGCACAACATAATAGGGGGACAACCAAGTCATGCCTAAGATTATGTCAAAGTCAGTCATATCCAAAATCACCAAATCAGCCCAAGTCTAAAAACCCATAAACAAAATAGGACAAGCACGATAGACATGGGTAACTATGTCTGACTCTCCAACTGGGGTAGAAACATGGATAGGGGAAATAAATATATCACAAATCATATCAAACTCTGCGGCAAATCACACAGATACATAAGAATAAGTAGAACCCGGATCAAATAACACATTAGCCATCTGATCACAGAAAAGAATAGGATATGTGATCACCGTGTCAGATGCCTCTACCTCATTCTTGCTCGGAAAGGCATAACACTGAGCCCTATCATCTTGACGAACCACTTCCCTGCCTGGTTGCACATTACCTATGCCTGCATTACCATTTTCTCTACCTCCACGACCTCGATGATTACCTCCTCGCCCACCTTGTGGACGTCCTCTACCATTATTACCATTCTCCGTGAGTACCACTGCTCTAGACTGCAGCTACGCGGAATCTAACACACGTGGGTGGGGACAATCTTTCCTCATATGCCCAAGTTCTCTACAGTTGTAACAAGTACGATCAAAAGATGGTATGCCTCCCGTCGAAGGCGTGATTCCCTGGCTATCCTAAAAATTATGAGATGGACTTTCTGAGTAATTACCTGCAAAGGCGGGCATAGCGGACTGAATTGGCTTGGCTGCATGCGTTGGCCTTCCGGACCCTTTGGAATAAGAACCTTGAAAGTTACTCGAGTTCTTAGCCCTTTTTGCCCATGCCTTAGTTTGAATGTCTCGCCTCACCCCCTCCACTTTCTTAACATAGTCTGTTACCTCATTGAAGCTCCTCCGTGCAGAAGTCATATGAACATATAATACTTGCAACTCAGAATTTAATCCCCTAATAAATAACTAGATTCTCTCTTCCTCAGTCGTCACTAATTGAGTAGCATATCTAGACAAAGCATGGAACTTGGCCTCATAAGCAGCCACAATCATACCACCCTGCTCAAAAGCCATGAACTCATCCTTCTTGCGATCCCTCAAAGTCCGAGGCACATACTTCTCTAAAAACAGAGAATGAAATTGGGTCCAAGTAAGTGGAGGTAAAGTAGAAGATCTGCATTCCATATAAGCTCTCCACCACTGGTTAGCCTCACCTTGAAGTTGTAAAGACACAAACTCGACCCCTGATGGACAATTCCCAACTTATTAAGCCTCTCATAGCAGTCTAAGATGAACTCATAAGCATCCACACTCTCAGAACCAAGAAACATAGGAGGCTTTAGCTTCAAAAACTTGGTCAACATTTCATGCTCATTACCAGTCATAATAGAACCCAACAAAGGACGAAAGAAAGCATCATTACCTCCAGTCCCACCCACCTTGGGAGCAGTGTTAGCAACAGAAGGATTAGTATGTGCTTGAGTTGCTTGAGCAGAGGGAAGCACTCCAGGACCAACCAACCCTTTCAAGAATGACATGATTTGTCGATCTAACACTAGGTCTATGGGGGGAAAATCGATAGTCTTAGCCAGCATCTCTCCCTTTTGTCCCAAATCCTAAACATCAACATCAACATTGTCATCTATCTCTTCATGATGCACATGAGGGTTATCATTCATAAGAGCATTCTCAACAGGAGCTCCATTAATTCCAGCAGGCGCTACTCTTCCACGGCCTCTACCCCTAGATATTTCTCTACCCCTGCCTCGAGTGCGACCTCTCGCTGCAGATTCCTCAGCTGGAGCATTGACGGGAGCTACGGGACTAACGTCGTTGAATCTAGTATTAACCATTTGCGAACAGAAGAGTGAAGGAGGTTAGATACCAATTTGAATCGACATATACCAATTGAAATCAAGTTATAGCATGAAAGGAGACAAGTGAAAAATAGAGATTTCCTAAAGTCCTATAGCCTCTCGAAGAAAAGTAAAGGCATCCCCGTACCGTTCCGCGAGACTCTATTAGACTCGTTTCGGTACATCGAGATCAACGAAACTAGGCTCTGATACCAACTTTGTCACGACCCAGACCGTCGTGATTGGCACCCACACTAACTCTCCGGTGGGAGAACCACTACTACAACTCAAACCAAGCAACTAAACCAAAACTAAGGTATTTAAGTTACGGAAGCAAATTAAATACTAAGGAAATAAATAGGGAGTTCCCATAAACTACAACAAATGCCTAACAAGAACTAAACAATGCGGAAGAAATAACCTAGATCCTGAAAGTCAATGTACCAAAACATCTAACAATGAACCAAGTCTAAACAAGAAGGGATGCAACCCCAATCTAATGAACTAATCAACTAACTAAAACATAGTATAAGTCCGGAAATGGTGGACATAGACGAAAGAGAATCCATGGCAGCCTGGAAGAATTGGCTCACCCTTGAATTCGAACGATCACTGATCTCCTAAGCGAGGTCTGTCAGTAGCTTGAAGATGCCCTGTACTCAACAAAAATAAGAGCAAGTGCAGTATCATTACACAACCACAGTGTACTGGTAGGATCACGCGGCTATCCATTAAGTGCAACATAAGCAAGTCAAGACAACATTATAATCACATGCATATATATCAACCTATGCAATATTATCAACATTTATGAACAACGAACAACTTTACATTTTATATCAAATCATTGGTCCTCTCATGGAACCCAAATCCAAACAATTAGCATATCGGAACTTGGTATCTGATCCCATAATTATGCTGGAATGTGGCAATCGATCCCATAGTTATGCCAAAACGTGGCAACCTATCCAAGTTAGTTATGCCGGAATGTGGAAACCGATCCATTCAACACACCACAATCACAGGTATATCATCAAGATCATACATTTAAGTCATGAAACTTGATCACAACTATCACCTACCTCGAAACAAGCTTGAAACCCTAAGAAACTCGATCCTTCCCTTTTCGGATTCGTTCCGCTTGTTCTTGATCTACAAACAATTAATATAATACGGGAATCAATAAACAACCACTAATTACCCAAATTACTAACAATTCTATGAACCCTAGATCATACCAATGATCCCAATTATCTAATTTAGGGTTGTTTCCACCATAGAATCTATAACAAAACTCTTCCCCATTAATATTCACCCATTTTATTACGTTCTACGGATCGAAAAAAGGATTCGGGGAGTGAAAAACTTACATTTAGCCTCAAAAATGGTGACAAAGGAGTAGGAGTCACCTGGAGTTCATTCCTTAGCTCTAAAAATTGAAAAGTGCCAAATAAGGTCGTTTAGGGGTTTATTAACGACCTTAAGTCGCGTCGAGCCCGCCACAACGGTCGTCACCCCATTGTAGCGGCCTCGCCAGAGCGGCAAAACCCAGCGCCAAAGTGGGTTACGCGAGACAGGGAGCTAATTAAAGAATTCCAAAATCCCCATTTCATAACACACCTCTAACCCACGACGCTAAAAAAATACCTTTTTCGCCAAGATCAATTTCGGGAGTTCTACTCTCCCAAATTCAATTCCGTAAAGTGGTACGGATTCCTTAACAAGTTATCTAACTATTCATGAGATCAAAATCATAAATGATTCACCCGATTGTTACCAGATTTCCCACACCTCAAAGACTCTGATTTCGTCCAAATCTTGACAAGGTTGGGAAAATCCAAATATTATGAAAAAGTTTTTCCGGCCCCAAATTTCCCCCTGTTGGCTTTTCTATAATGACGGGAACAGGTCGTTACAGTACAAAAAATAAATATATCAATTACTACTCCTCTATTTATTGTTATACTTAAATGTCTGAAAAATTATTTACACTCATTATTATTCTTTGTTACAAAAAAATAAAAGTTTCAATATTTACTACTTAAATATTTAAGATATTTGTTGTATTTTTTTCCTCTTTCAATTTTGTTAAACACAATGGAGTTAATTTGCTTGCTTTCCTAATAAAACTTAAACATCCAACAAATATTGAATAGTTCATGATTATTTTTTTGTCTTCATTATTTTATTTTTTCCTTCTTTTATTTATTTTAAAATTCTTATCTCCATAACTTATATCTAATTAAACTTTTACTTTAATTAATATTATTAGCTCTTTTTCTTTAAATTTTCATATTCATAACCCCCAACTATTTAATTTCAAAATTTAAGATACCTTATGATATTAATTTCTTCAATTCTGTCCATATAAATTCATATTTTTTGTTTCATTAGATTCCTACTCAAGATTATTATTTTATTCCATATTTGAAATAGTGGTATTCTATATTATTGTTGTAGTATCAGATTTATACTTTAGTTTGAATCCATGAAAAGGCTCTTGGATATGAATAGAAGGGGTGCCTGATAAAAGCTCAAAAATAATTGCATTGATTATCTGATTTTTTTATCATCTTTAATTTTGTGATTAAGAACTTGACAAAATTGTGTTGTTATTTTTCTCCTTTTACTTACTTTTTCATATGTTCTCTCTATATATTTTTTTAATTTAGGTTCATATAAATTTTTTAATTGAAGTAAATTACATTTTTATTTAGGCTCAAATTAGTTATTTGTAACTTTGTCAGAACACATGGCTCAAAAGAAATGCATATTAAGTATTGAAATACACAAGTCTTAGGTATTTCTTATGGTGAAGAACCATTTAAATTTGTTCATATCTTCTACTTCTAAAGAATTACCAGAATAATATAAGATATATACAAAAAATTAGCAATAGAGGTTTATTTAGATGATAATGAAAAATATAGAAAAATAATTATTTAGATGATGATGAATAAGAGAAAAAACAAGGACAAAGAAAGGATTAAATATCAAAGAAGAAATGAAATAGAAATATTTATCACTTTTTCCTCCTATTTTTAGTTTCATCATTTATTTTTTAGAATTAAAGGAAGATTCATTGGATAGTAAATTTATCATTTGTCAAAAATAAGAAAAAAAACCAAGTCCTTCAATAAGTTATCCGAATTTTATGTATTAACATCATAATATATATGAAAAAAATTTCTTAATAAATTAGTTTTTTAATTTTGAAAAATATTTGATAATAAAAATGTAATCCACTTAAGCTCTAATTCTACAAAAAAAAAATTGTATTGTGATTTTATCATTTTTTTTATTTCTATAATTAATTTTTAAAATAAATTTACATATATATTTCGTAACTGCGCGAAGCACGGACAATTTCCTAGTGTTTTAATACAAGTAGATAATAAAGTCAAACAAAACATTTAATGAGGAAAACTTAGCCTACTTATAAAAGCTTGCAAAGACATTAATTTGACTCACTCAATCTTCAGCCTCCACTTTGGATACAAATATGATACCTATGAGAAGAATTCCTACTCTTCCTCAAGAACTAATTGTTGAAATATTCCTATGGTTTCCTGTTATGTCATTGATGCACTTTAGGTGCGTTTTCAATTTTTTTGATGTTCTTGTGTTGGATTCAGATATTGCTCATGTCCATCACCTACACTCTATGACTCGCGATGGTGAAACAAAATTCCTTATAGGGAAAGCTGAAGATCTATACATTGTAGATCTAAACAAAGAAGGATATACATCTAGATGGAATTTTGATTGTCACGATCAATATTTCAATGGACCGTGTGTTAATGGTTCATACTGAATTTGAAAGCACGATAAGGAGCCTGTTAGGATTTTCAATCCCAGTACAAAAAAAATGATAGTACTTCCCTATCAGAGAAAAAAATTTCACTCGATCAAATCATTATATTACTATTCGCTAGGTTATGAACCCGTAGAAAAGAAGTACAAAGTTTTGATGCAAGTTCATAATTCAAGTGGGCATGTACTAAATTTTATTTTCACCCTAAGCATAGACAAATCATGGAGAAAAATTAAAGATATCATTAATTTTTTCCCATGTTTTAGTATGAAAAGTTGCTCTATTAAAGGATTTATCTATATGATGAATTACTCAACAAATTCTTCAATAATTGCATTTGATTTAAGAGCTGAAAATTTCAGAGTTATTGGATTGGTTAATGATATATGTGACAAGATATTTAATTATGATTTGATAGAAGTGAAGGGAAAACTAGCATTGCTGGACTATTGTGGAAGTTTCACCGGTGAAAATGATTTATGGATTTTAGAAAATTCTAAAAAAGAAAATGGATGAGTCATGGCATTCACATTCCTTCGCAGTGGAAGATGTGGAAGATATATCGAAACCAAAATATGGACTTCCTCAAGGATTCTTCGATTCTCATAATTGCCAAATTATATTTATTGTGGTAAAAAATAATATTTTATTTTGTTATTTTTATGATGCTGAGAAAAGTAGTTGGAGATATTTGAAAATTCACGGAGCTCCAATAGAAGATGGAATTAATGGCATTAATATTTATAAAGAAGGCCTCTACTTATGCTAAAATAATAAATAAAAATATTTTAACTTATTACTAAGTTTAGACTTGTGATCTTATTTTTCTTTTCTTTTTGAGTCGCTCCAAATGAATATTATTGCTCTCTATAATATTTTTTGGCTTTATGTATGTCAGAGCATATGTTTTTTTTTAAAAAAATTGTTTATAAAGTATGTGTTATCAAATAATAAAAAGCATAAAAAAAATTCTTCTAGAATGGTAATAATTTATATTTTTCTTTTTGTCTAATAGTTAAGAATTTCAAATTTGAATTGAATAAAATATTTAATGTGACATGAAATGTCAATTAGGAGAGAAGAAATCTTTTGTTATATTCATTATATTTTGAAAATAATAATAATAAAAAATAACAGTTTGAGTGATTTTACAATTTTAAAAGAATACGAAAAAAATAATTGATAATTTCATAAACATAAATAGCTATTTAAGGAATTAACTCAAAGATCTCCGAATGAAAACACATTACTCATTTACTCTGAGAGAGAGAATTAATTGGTTATCTTGCAAATAATTACTCCTATTCCGCTAGAAATATTCTCATATTTTATATTTAAAAAATCAATTTAATTTAAATAAAAATATATATCTTAAAATATTATTCAAAATTAATGTAATTTAATTCTCAAAACACAAAAGAAAAGAACTAAGGGACTATACTTATTAAGCATTTGATTGTTTACCTTATTATTTTTTACGTTATCTCTTCTGTCACTGCAAAGAATTACGAAGTGAATTCTAGATAAGGAGACGTGAAATTAAGATAAAAATACATACATGACTATAACTTTATTAGTCTATTATTTACAACTCAATTTAGAAAAGATCTCTTGGATTGTAATGTAATGTTTGAAATATGAAAGCAAGACTTGAGATTCTCCAAATGGAAAGAAAAAAAAATCACACTTAGAGTCTGTTAGAATTTTCAACTTCAGTACACGAAAAAAATATGGCATTCTTGCTTAAACAAATTCCTTACTCAGATAACTCTGTACATTCCTCTAGATTATTGTTCACTAGGTTATGAACCGTTAGAAAAAAAAAGTATAAAGTTTTGATGATAGTTAAGATTTCAAGTGGGCACACAAGAAGTTGAATTTTCACTTTAAGCATAGACAGTGAATCATGAATGAGATTAAAAGTATCGTTGATTTTTTACATATTTTAGTAGGAAGAGTTTCTCAATACAAGGAGTTATTTAGCTACATGTTGGATTACTTGAAGAAATTATTATTTGCACTTAAATTTTAGAGCTGAAAATTTAGAATTGTTGGATTGAGTAATGATATAGATGACTAAATATTTTAATACAGTTTGATAGAAGTGAGGAATAAATTAGCATTGTTAGATTTGTTATAAATATTTATATGATCAAAATGATTTGTGTAGTGGAAATATATATTTGAAATAAGAGTTTGGACTTAATTTTAATGTAGAAAGCGTCTACTTATGCTAAAAAAATAAATTACATTGCTTGTCACAAATTAAAGTTTGGACTTGTGGCCTTATTTAAAATAAAATGATTTGCTTGGTATTTAATTCTATAAAGTTAATAACACTGTTTTTGTCTCTCTCTTTTTTTCGAGTTGTTTCAAATGAACCAAATATTATTTTTCTTTCTTTTATATTAGGCTTTATGCATGTCAATGTATATGTTCTCAAATGATTTTAAAAAAAAAGATCATAAAAGAATTCTTATCAAAAGGTAATATTTTATAGAAAAGAAGTACAAAGTTTTGATGCAGGTTGATAATTCACGTGGGCATGTACATAATTTTATTTTCACTTTAAGCATAAACAAATCATCGAGAAAAATTGAAGGTATCTTTAATTTTTTTCCCCATGTTTTAGTATAAAAAGTTACTCTATTGAAGGAGTTATCTATATGATGGATTAATCGAAGAAATCAGTAGCTACATTTGATTTAACAACTGAAAAATTCAGAGTTATTGAATTGGGAAATGATATATGTGACAATATATTTCATTATGATTGATTGAAGTGAAGGGCAAAATAGCATTGCTAAACTGTTGGGGATGTTTCACTGGTCAAAATGATTTGTGGATTTTAGAAAATTCTGAAAAAGAAGAATGGAAGAGTAGTCATGGCAATCACATTCCTCCGCAATGAAAAGATGTGGAAGATATATCGAAATCAGAATATTGTCCACCTCAAGGATTCTATGATTTTCGTGATGGAGAGATTATATTTATTGCGATGAAAAATAGTATTTTATGTTGTAACTTTTATGATGTTGAAATAAATAGTTGGAGATATTTGGAAATTCATGGAACTCCAACAGAGGATGGAATTAATGTCATTAATTTTTATGTAGAAAGCCTATACTTATGTTAAAAGAAATAAAAATATTTCAATACTTAATACTAAGTTTGGACTTGCGATCTTATTTTTTCCATTGATTTGCTTGTTATTTAATTCTATCAAGTTAAAAGACATTGTTTTTTTTCTTTTCCAAATGAATATTATTGCTCAATATATTATAATATTATCAAGCATTAAGTATGTAAAAGCATATGTTTTTTTTAAATTTTGTTTACAAAGTATGTGTTATCAAATAATAAAAAATTCATAAAAAAATTCTTCTAGAGTGGTAATATTTTATTTTTTCTTTTTTCCTAATAATTAAGAATTTCAAATCTGAATTGAATAAAATATTTAATGTGACATGGAATGTCAACTAGGAGAGAAGTAATCTTTTGTAATATTTAGTAAATTTTGAAAATAGTAATATAACAGTTGAGTGATCATACAATTCTAAAAAACTATTAAAAAAATTAATCAACAATTTCATAAACAGAAAAGAAAAGAACTGAGGGGCCATACTTAATGAGCATTTGATCATATAAATTAAATATATTTTTCTTACTTTATCTCTTCCGTCACTGTAAAGAATTACGAGTTGAATTTCATATGAAAGTTAGGTGAAATTAAGATAAAATTACGGACATAACTATAACTTTATTAGTCTACTATTTACAACTCAATTTAGAAAAAATCTCTTGAATTGTAATGTAATGTTCGAAATATGAAAGCCAAGACTTAAGAGTCTCCAAATGGAAAAATAAATTACTCAGGTACTTAGAGTCTGTTAGAATTTTCAATTTCAGTATAAGAAAAAAATACGACTTCTATGCTGAAACAAATTCCTCACTCAAATAACTCTGTACAACCCTCTAAATTATTGTTCACTAGGTTATGAACCGTTAGAAAAAAAGTATAAAGTTTTGATGATAGTTAAGATTTCAAGTGGGCCCACAATAAGTTGAATTTTCACTTTAACCATAGATAACGAATCACGAAAAGAAATTAAAATCATCGTTAATTTTTTATTTGTCTTAGTAGGAAAGATTTATCAATACAAGGAGTTATTTAGCTACATGTTGGATTACTCGAAGAAATTATTATTTGCATTTGATTTTAGAGCTGAAATTTTAAAATTATCGGATTGAATAATGATATACATGACAATATATTTGAGTAGAGTTTGATAGAAGCAAAGAACAAATTAGCATTGTTAGATTTGTTATGAATATTTCTACGATCAAAATAATTTGTGTAGTGGAAAGATATATTTTAAATCAAAGTGTGGACTTAATTTTAATGTAGAAAGCCTCTACTTATGCTAAGAAAAATTACATTAGCTGTCACAAATTATAGTTTAGACTTGTGACCTTTTTGTTTTTAAAAATGATTTGCTTGTTATTTAATTTTATAAAGTTTTTTTTTTTTGGTAAGTAAATATTTTATTTACCAAGTAAACGTTACAAAACAAAAAAATAGCTGGTATGGACATAAGCTCCATCCTTGCTAAACCAAGTTCTCACATCTGCTAGCTATCTCTATGGATAAGTATTTAAAGTGCTTAATCTAGTAGCTATTCGTGGATATCTAATGCCTCTCCCATGTATCTCCTGAATTATATGCCTGATCAAGCAGCTTATTGACTGCTGTTTTTGTTAAAAAAATTCTGGTATTGCACTCTAGCCGTAAATGATAAATTGTGTTTGCCATTGCCATCCTATACACAAGGGACTTGCTGCTTCTTCCTTTCATGTATTGCACTACCCAATTTATCTCACTAGTCCAATTCATTGCATTTCTTGCAATTCCCTGCTAATGTAGTATACTCATCCACAACTCTGTTGCATATGTACATTGGAAAAATATGTGATCATGATCTTCATCTACTAATTGACATAAGGGACAGTTAGTACTTGAATGATTCCCAACTTTGCCAATCTGTCTTTTGTTGCAAGTCTTCTTTTCACTACCAAATACATGATGAACAACCACTTAGGGGCTCCAAAATTTGTCCACACTAGTGATCTCCATTCTACCTTCTCCTTTGTACCTCTCATCTGCCAATACACTTTACTTGTGATGTATTGTGTCATATTATTCATATCCCTTTCAGTAAATCCTGCCTCTTGTAAATATTTTGCAGCCTTTAGTATCTTCTGTACCACCCAAGAAGCTTGTTGAGCTTGTATATTCCATACACCTTTTTTTCCATTGTAACTATGTATACATACAACCCATAATTTATCTTTTTTTGGCATAGGTTCGACAATAACTTGCCAACTGCTGCTTTGTTCCATGTATATATATCAAGGAAATTCAATCCTCCACTTGCTTTTGGCCAACACATCTTGTCCCATGCCACTAATTCTTTCCTGGAAGTCTCAACGTTTCCTGTCCATAGAAATTTCATGCACATATTCTCCACTGTTTGTATCACTTTCTTTGGAAGAGCAAATATCTGAGCCCAAAACATTTGAATTGCATACAACACACTTTTGATAAGTTGAGCTCTACCTGCATATGATAGGAACTTTGTTGTCTAACATGTAATCCTGCTTAACATCCTGTCCAGTAGAGGCTTACATTGTACAATGGGAATCCTTTTAGTACTCAAGGGAACTCCAAGGTACCTAAAAGGTAGTTCACCTTTCACATATTGTAGTTCCTGCAGAATCTCCTTTTGATGTTGTTTATTGACTCCTCCAAAATAGACACTACTCTTTTCTATATTTGCAACCAGACCAGAAGCTTTAGAAAACATCATAAAACAATTGCTAATACATTTCACTGATTTTAGATCTCCTCTACAAAACATTAGCAAATCAACAACAAAGCTCAACTGCATTATTTTCTGTTTTTTGCATCTAGGATGGTAGTGAAAATCAGGATTTTTCTTCAAGTTCTTTAAAATTCTAGTCAAGTAATCCATGGCTAGCACAAACAGATAAGGAGACATTGGATCTCCTTGTCTCACTCCCCTCTTTGCCTTAAAAGGAGCTGTGTTATGTCCATTTATCTGGCTAGAATACGTGATTGTAGTAACACATTGCATGATCCATTGAATGACTTTGGCTGGCATTTGAAGTTCTTCCAGTATCTGTTCCAAGAATGTCCATTCCAAGGAATCACAAGCTTTCCTCATGTCCACCTTCACCATACATCTCCTTGAAATTCCTTGTCTACCATACTCTCTAACCAATTCATGACTCAATATCACATTATCACTCAAAGCCTTCCATGGTACAAAAGCTGACTGATTTGGATCCACTAATGTTTCCATAACAGGTTTTAACCTTGCAGTGATGACTTTAGTTATGATTTTATATAATGTTGAGCAACATGATATAGGCCTATACTCACTAATCTTAGTTAGATTCTGCACCTTAGGAATGAGAGTTACATTTGTACAATTAATTGCCTGGTACATTTCCCCTGTATTAAAGAATTCTAAGACAACATTAATTACCTCATCTCCCACCACTAGCTGATATGCTCAAATTACACCTCTTTTCAGAAGCATAAGCGATCGTTATCACGTAAATAACCCAACTTGTAGGTTGGGGTCGATCCCACGAGAAATATGGTTTAGACTTAATTTCAATAACAATTATATTTGTTTAGCCAATGTATTTCCTAGACAAATAAGTAAAAGGGGGGGGGGGGATTTGTGTAACAAATTTTGGAAATTATGAAAGTAATTAGTAAGCGAGATTTAAACTTTTGTTGTTATCAAATTGAGAAAGAAACTAAGGCGTATGTGCTCCCCATAAGCTCATAACTCCGTAATCCTAGTAATAGCAATCCCTTCCTAATGTATTACATGCAAAGCGATAAGTTATGTATCTCTAAATCCTTGGTCCGGCATCTAGAGAATTTCACCCCGCACCTTGGTCCGGCTACGTGTGTATAATTTACTAACCCTTACCATTACCTCATATTAGACGTCATATCGATGTATGGCTTAGTTTTCACCCTCACACCAATCGACATTAATTATATCATATAGTATCACACTAAATCTATGTTGATAGTTCTTTTCTTATTAACTACCTCCTTGGTCCAGCAAGTAGCAACAAGGTGAGTTCTAACGTTGCGTACCGTTAAAAAGACTTCTAGACGAAAGAATTATTAATGCATGCAAAACACTATTCGGGAATTACTTAGTTACTATTCATACTTAGCTAATCGCTCATGGTTCCCACAACCCTAGTTGTGGATTTAGCTACGCATATTAGCAAGAAAACAATTCATAATGTTTGAAGAATAAATCATGAACTTACGTAGTAGAGTAGAATAATCCCAGAATTTCAACTTGAATTTCAAAGTAAAAAATCACCAAAACGTGCTTAGGAAATTAAGAATTGCTAAAATTGCAAGTTAATCTCCAAAGCCAAAAACTAGAATGAAAGTAATGAAGTCTAACCCCAAAAAAAGAGGTTTACATACCCTATTTATAGAAAACAAGTCCTAAATTAAAAGGGAAACAAAATAAGAAAAGTTTGTTCAAACACGCGTCTTCATTCCACGAGACTGACTTACGCACCGTCAATAGATCTACGGTCCATGAGTCCCTTCCGTCAGCCAGGACTTAGAAAATATTTCAGCTTCCAAAAATCAGCTTCTCTGAAGCAAACGATGAAACACCAATAAGGATCGTAGATTGATCTACGGTCCGTCGATCCCTCTCTGTAACTCTATACTTAGAGTTCTCCAAAGATTAGGTACTGGAACCCTCGCAGTCACATTCTACGGTTCAGCAGTACGGTCCGTATATCAATTTATAGACCGTCAATGGTCACTGTGGTTCCACACTTGGTCAGATTCCCTGATTCTCCTTCCATGCCTTGCCCTGCTGATCTACGATCACCATCTACGGAGCGTCAATGGACCTACGGTCCGTAGATCACCTCCGTAGATACCCTTTTCTGCATTTCTTTCAGATGTCTCTTTACTTCCGCGCCCAAACATCTTTCCTGCAAAACATGATAAAAACACATAAAAAATAATACAAAAAGGCCCTAGACACACACAACTCTTAAGTGAAATGTATTAAAAATACCGTAAACTCACGGTATATGAACAGCCTCAACTTAAATTCGTTGTTTGTCCTCAAGCAACGCACTAAGACTCTAAACGACACTTGTATAGAAGCAAGCATTTCAAGAACAACCAATCACACGGCTCTCTACCCCGACTCTCTTCTCGATTGCAAATATTTTCTCTTAGACTCAACAAGCTAACTTGTGCGGATCCAAACATACAAAGACCGACCAACCAACACACAACATACATTGTTTTACTATCACTAAGCTAATAACTTTCTGACAATATAAGTAGTGCCCTTACTTCAAACGAAATCCCTTTTTCACACAATGAATTTGATTTTTAGTACAAGGATTCATTCAACACTCACACTCATAAGTAACTTCAAGTACAGTTAGTGCTCAATACCATAGGCTTGCCCTTATTTTCACTGCTTAGACTCTCCAACCTAGGTTCTAGGATCACTATAGGACTTTCTTGGCTTGTAATGTACGCTCAGGGTCAGGTGTGGTAC
Source organism: Solanum raphanifolium (assembly GCA_036250405.1). Classification (NCBI taxonomy): domain Eukaryota; kingdom Viridiplantae; phylum Streptophyta; class Magnoliopsida; order Solanales; family Solanaceae; genus Solanum; species Solanum raphanifolium. The sequence continues at coordinate 10,700 of JAJOOE010009956.1, read as the reverse complement.
ATTTGGGTACTTTTTAGTGACTTTCTGCCCTCCTTGACATTACATTAGGCTTTCTACCTCTTTTTACCCTATTTTTGACATCCTACCGTTTTACCTTCTTTCCCTTGATTCTCTTCAACCATGGATGTGACTTTAGACTTTGACGTTCTTTATTTTTCACTTTCATCTTTTTCTTGCATTTTATTCTTTTCTTTAGCTTTCAACAAGTCACATCTTTTCCTCTCTTTCCTTTTTCTCTTTTTCAACATCAAACTCTTTTCATACCTATTTTTCTTTCATTTTCCTCTTTCATAGCCACCCTCAACTTATGGATTTTCCATTGGTTGAGGTGCACAATACCCGATGTCGGGTTAGGGCCAAGATTGAGGTTGCTTTTTACATTAGCCACCCTCAACTTAGGCCTTTGGCCTAAGTCGAGGTGCACATGTCCAAGGAGGGACCGGGGCCAACATAGTAGATTATGGGAAGCTGAGTTAGGAGTTTAGAAAGAAATAGTCTAATTTAGGCTCAAAGCATTTGGATCAAAGGGAGAATTTATTTCATTTTGTTGGATTCTTCTTTTAGGCAATTTATGGACTTATCATAACAAGGGCCTATGATCACTTCCTAGCCTCTAGAGTAGATTGTCTTAGCAGGACTAACCGGGAAAGTTCTAGATTGGCACAAAAACTGTTTGAATAATCAACTATTCTCACACACTCTTGGCACATAGTTTGATTATTAGATTATCAGATTACCCAGTTCAAGTTTTAGCTTAAGTCATGCCATCAAGTTGATTCATTATCATGTCATACTCAGAGCCAACACATTCAACTCATTCAAGCCTACATGTTTTTAGCATATATCACAAAATTTTTACACGGGTATCATTTTTTCAATAAGCTTTTACCATCATTCTTCATTCGTTCTCATGTTTCTACACATATAATCCTAAAACATGTCGGTTCAACAGAAATTACGCAGTCTCTTGGGGGAAAAGAACACAGGCAAGAAAACCCCAAGAGAGGATTATGAGTTGGGTTACTCAGACTTCACCCTATCGCTCACAATCCATTTACCCCACCCCAAAAAATAAATAGGTGCAATTGTCCCCAATGCACACAAAATGCAGTAAAAAGTAATGGATTTGGGTGAAGCAAACCTATGGCGCATAGCGCCGACGAACCATCAACAAGCGAGTGGGTCCGATTTCTCGGATTCCACTACAGCAACAGTGGGGTCACCCACAGTAGTGCCCGCATCTTTGGTCACAGCACCCTTAGTAGTGCTATTTGGTGGCTCACCGCACCCCAGTGGTGCTCACATCATCCGCCACGGTAGGAAGAACCTCAGAAACGGGTATAGAACTCGACGCCCCAACAACCATCTCACGGGCCCTCTGCTTCCTCAGATGCTCATCTATTATAGAGGTTTTTCGTGCCTTCTTCTCCTAATTGAACTGCCTTTTGCTAGCCTTTTCCTCCTCCGTGAGCTCAGTTTTGTGATTAGATCGGTCCCTCTTACCTCGGGAACGTGCAGGCTCAGGCTGCTCCTCTGCATTATCTCTATTGAATAGTGCACCCAGGACTGTATCATCGCCTAATGTAGAGGGTGCAGCCTGTGGCTCAACAGCTGGTGTGGCAAGGATGTCATCAACATCGGCCCGGAGACTAGCTAGCTCGGTCCGGAAAGAGGACATATCAGTACTAGGAGCTAGCCTCTCTAAAACTCTCAACTCGAAGGCATCGAGCCGCTTATGAACTGCTTGGACCTTTTGGTCTGTTTTAGCCTCCATCCTATTTTCTACTCTCTCTTCGGACTCAGCAATCAACTTTAGCATCTACGGCTTAATATGGTGCAGCAAGGTGGTCATCTGAGCCTCTAACTTCTGGACTCAGGCCAGTGGTATAACATTGGCTCCAGAAGGCGGAGTGGCTCTAGATGAGCTCGAGGGATGGCTAACGGCCTGTGAGGAGGAAACCGGGGTATCATCATTGTGGGCTGGTGGGACAGGATCATCATCCTGCATCTGCTCCACCGCATCTACCAGATCAACATTCTCTCGTACATCGACCCGTGGCCCTCTGCGTGGTGCTGCTAGATTCGCCTCGTCCCGAAGCAGCCCAATATTTAGAGTTCCTATTGCATGGACCAATTTGTCACAGTGCCAGATCGGAACTCCAGCGTCCCTGCATAGCTGAAAGATCATACACGGGAACGGGTAGGTAGTAGTGGTCTTAAAGGCCCTCTCATGAATCTCCGCTAATAGCATGCAGGCAAAGTCTATCTACAGCCTTGCCACCAATGCTGCAACCATGACCGCTCTATCCCACGTCACCAAATTATCAGCCTTGGTTGGTGAGACTCTATTTCGTACCAGTAACCAAAAGAACTTGGCCACCAAGTTTAGGGTGGCCTTTCGAATGCCCAGTCATGGTGTGGCGACCCACTCCACACGCTCTCCATCTGCAGCGATGTGCCTGGCGAGCCATAGTAACAAAGCCTCCCTCTGCTCGACATTTCGGGTGAAGGCTCCATTCCACAATGTATCCCATCTATAGTCAAAGTCGGCCGTGTTTAGCGCCCAAGTATGATCAGGGCCAGGACCGTAGATGAATCACCTGATGGTCGCATGAGAGATATCCATCGAAAAACCTCAGACCATGGTTGAGCTGAGGGGGTCCTGGGCTATGGGCTTGGACCGCTTATCAATCGACCCTCGGAGAGTGGTAGCATAAGAACCATAGAACTCCCGCACAATCTCCTCGCTATATGTTTTGGGGTCACAAGCCATCCACTCGCACTTGTGAAGCTTAAATAAGTGGTGAATGTCGGGCATGGTGTGTAGATTCCCCGTGAAGACTCTGCGCTCCTCAATAATAAGTCGGGCCATCCTCTCTTTCTCATTTAACATTTTGGTATCCCGATAGATCTGTCATTGCCCCTCAACACATCATCTACTTGGTTCCCCTTCTACTGGATCAGGGTTGTTGTTTTGTGGAATCGGGATTTCTTCCGAACTAGAGGCCTCATCAGACGAGGTAGCCTTTACCTGTGAACCTTAGCTTGTGGAGAATCCAGAATCGGAGTCGAAAGCATGAGCGAACTCAGAGCCGGAAGCAGAGGCAGACCTTGAACCGGAAGTAGAACCATCCTCAGAACTAGAAGTAGAACCAGTCGGTGACCCGATTAGTGTGTGCTCCTCATCAGACTGGGAGACAGTGACTACATCGGTGACCACCTGCCGAGATGTATTCTGGGTAGCTCGAGGTGCAGTAGGAGATGTCCTTGTGGTCGGTGGAGCATATGCGGGATCCTTTTCCGCGTCCGTGTCTTCGTTAATCAGCCTAAAAGTAGGTGCCACTGATTTTGATTTACCCCTTTTTGAGTAGGTCACTTGCTTCTTAGGCGCCATGGTACCTGTGGATGTCTAATTAGTACCAAAATAAGTACATAACACACTCGAAAAGATTTTGGAACTAAGAACAAACAAGAACGAAAAACAAAAAAAAATTCAGACAGTGGCTTCAGTGGCCACCTACGGTGGGGACCTACGATAAGTGATAGACTTACGGTCCGTAGAACCCCTCCGTAGCTCAGAGGTACCAAAAAGTTGATCTCTGTTGGAAACTACAGACATGCATAACAGTCCATAGATTGGTCTACAGATCGTAGTCCACATTCGTAGTTTCACTCTTGGTGAATTTTGCCAAGTGCCTACATCTACGGACCTGGTCTACGGTCCGTAACTTGACGTACGGTCCGTAGACGGGGTCTCGTAGATGGGGTCTATGCCAGGTCTCAGATGTGCCTCATATTTTTTAAACCAACTTTTGAAGCCAATTACAATATTATCCTAGTCTAATCATGCATTCCAACATAACTGATGCTAGTTTGTCATTCTAAGGGTTCCAATTACACAACTTTATAATAACTTTAAGACAAGATGTGGAACCCTAAGTCAAAACTTACATATAGACTATTTATTTGCACTGATTTTATACTATAGCTACACACAATCATTGACCATCGCCCCAAGGGTGTTAGTACTCTAAATTTAGCATCCATTTATAGACGGTTAACTACCCAAGGTCAAGACCTAACTCCCGACTTTCTATAATCAATCTATGAACCGAAATTCAAAGTGAGGGGAAAGTCTATTACCTTACAAGTAATGAGGAGTGGTGTGATTGTGTGACGACACTATGATTCCAATATCACCAACAAAAGTCACCTACTTGCACCTCACCCGGACACCGAAGTTTGAAAAATGGGGGTTTAGAGAAATTTGGGGGAAAGAGAAAAGAATTTGGAATATGGGGGATGAATTTAGTGTGGGTGATGATGTATTTATGGTGAGAATGAGTGTTTTGAGGGATTTGGGAGGTGGAGTAACGGTTAGGGAGGATTTAGAAGAAGTGGGAAATGATTTGAAAGTGGGGGTTTTTAAATTAGAGGTCGTCCGGGTCGGGTCGGTCAAGCTAGGGTTGGACCTACGAGACCACGCTTACGGTTCATAGGTCTATCTACGGTCCATAGATGGGTACCGTAGATCACTTTCACACTGTAAATATCACTTACCTGGGATCTACGCACGTCATTTACGGTCCGTAGAATGAACTATGGACCATCGATGGGGTCCGTAGACCTCTGCACCAGACCATTTTCTACAGATTTTGCCTTGCGCACTTGCACATCTAGCAACCATTAGGCCATTCTTTTTTTTTTGCATTTTCTGAACACTTTTTAGACACAGACCCTAAGTTATATCTAGCTAACACTAACCAAAAAGAAAACACCTATCTAAGGGAAAACAGAAAAAGCAACTAAACAAAGAAAACTACTAAAACGAAAACCTATAGTTGGCTAGATTGTACATCTTGGGTTGCCTCCGAAGCAGCGCTTGATTTAACGTCACGGCACGACGCAGGCCTCTTGATTACTTAGACTTCATCAAGAACATAGGCCTCAACAACCTCTTGCACACTTTCCGCATTTTCCAGATAGATCTTGATCCGTTGCCCGTTTACCATGAACCTTGTTCCTTCACTGTTCTCAAGATCAACCGTTCTATGGGGAAGCAAGCGCAACCTAGAGTTGAATAGAAGCACAAGATCACCTATAACAAATTCTCGCTTTTCAATTCTTTGATCATGATACTTCTTCATCTTTTCTTTGTACAAGGCTGAACTTTCATAAGCTTTTAGGCAAAACTCATCAAGCACATTCAAGTCATTCATTCTTTGATTAGATGTGGCGCCCCAATCCAAATTTAGTTTTTTCATCGCCCATATAGCCTTATGCTCTAGCTCTACCGGTAAATAGCAAGACTTCCCATATACAAGTTGGTAGGGAGACATACCTATGGGAGTCTTGTATGCGGTGCGATAGGCCCATAGAGCATCATCAAGCTTTCTTGACCAATCCGTTCTATTAGCATTCACAATCTTCGCCAAAATATGTTTGATCTCTCTGTCGGACACTTCCACTTGCCCACTAGTCTGCGGATGGTAAGGATTGGCTACATTGTGGCAGACACCATATTTCTCAAGTAGCGCCTTCAACAACTTATTACAAAAGAGGGGAACCTCCATCACTAATAATCGTCCTCGGTGTACCAAATCTGGAGAAGATATTCTTTTTCAAGAATGCGGTGACACTTTTACATTCATTGTTGGGGAGCGCAACTGCTTCCACCCACTTTGATACATAATCAACTGCAACAAGAATATATACTTCATCCCATGTGAACTCATAAATGGACCCATAAAATCAATTCCCCATACATCAAACAACTCAATCACTAATATCGGATTCATAAGAAGATCTTGCCTCTTTGAAATTCCTACTTCTCTTTGGCAACGGTCACAAGACTTGGCGAAATCATAAGCATCTTGGTGGATGGTGGGCCAGTAGTACCCATACTGCAAAATTTTATGCGTAGTCCGAACACCACTATGATGACCACCAACAGGCAATGAATGACACGTCTCTAGTATACCCATCATCTCGACCTCTGGCATACAGTGACGAATAATCCCATCGGCACAACTACGATACAAATAAGGCTCATCCCAAAAGAACTTCTTTCACATCATACATAAACTTTTCCTTTGGTGAAAAGACAAAACTGGGGGCACCAAATCGCTTGCCAAATAATTAGCAAAGTCTGCGAACCAAGGAATCAGATCATGAGAAGCAGCCAATACCTGTTCATCTGGAAAAGCATCATTAATTTCACCCCTATCACCAAGCTTTATCATAGCCTCTTCCTCCAATCTGGACAAGTGATCGGCAACTTGATTTTCGGTCCCTTTCTATCTTTTACCACAAAATCAAACTCTTGTAGCAATAATACCCATCTAACCAACCTCAGTTTTGCATCCTTGTTCGCCATCAAATATCTCAATGCAGAATGGTCAGTATGCACTATGACCTTAGTGCTAAGCAAGTAGGATCGAAATTTTTTGAATGCGAAAACCACCGCAAGAAGCTCTTGTTCAGTTACCGTATAGTTCTTTTGGGACACATTTAGAGCTTTGCTAGCATAATAAATAGGATGGAGAATTTTCTCTCGCCTTTGTCCTAATACCACACCAAGCGCCACTCCACTCGCATCACACATTACCTCAAACGGTTGTCCCCAATCCAGTGAAATAATTATAGGTGTAGTCAATAACTTCTCCTTCAACTCTCCAAATGCTCTTAGACAAGCATCATCAAAATAGAACTTACACTCCTTCTCGAGCAGTTTGCACAAGGGATGTGCATTTTTTGAGAAATCTTTGATGAACCTCCTATAAAAACCTGCATGCCCAAGAAAACTCCTAACACCTTTTACAGAGATAAGTGGAGGAAGTTTTTCTATCACCTCAACTTTCGCTTTATCTACCTCAATGCCCTTCTCAGAAATCTGATGACCTAGCACTATACCTTCTTTCACCATAAAGTAGCACTTCTCCCAATTTAGCACTAGATTGCAGTCTTCACACCTTTTAAGCACCTCAGCCAGATTATCCAGACATCGATCAAAAGAGTCACCTACCACAGAGAAATCATCCATAAATACCTCAATAGTGTCCTCCACCATGTCAAAGAATACCTCAATGGCATCCGTTTGAAGGCGAAAGTCCCATAAGGGCAAGTGAAGGTGGTCTTCTCTTGATTCTCTGGAGCTATAGAGATCTGATTGTAGCCCGAATAACCATCAATAAAACAATACCAACCCTTACCAACAAGTTTATCCAATATCTGATCCATGAATGGCACAGGGAAATGGTCCTTTTATGTCCAAGCATTTAGCTTCCGGTAGTCCATACAGACTCTCAATCCAATTACGGGCCGTATCGGAACAAACTCGTTTCTCTCATTAGGAACCACAGTAATCCCACATTTCTTGGGCACACATTGAACAGGACACACCCAACTACTATCTGCAATGGGATAGATAACTCCAGCATCCAACCACTTGATGACCTCCTTTTTAACTACCTCTTGCATTGGCGGATTTAATCTTCTTTGGTGCTCAATACTAGGTTTGTTATCCGCCATGAGTTGGATTTTATGACAACAAATACCAGGAGGGATCCCAATAATATCCGCAATAGTCCATCGAATGGCTTGCTTGAACCTCTTCAATACGGTAACCAAACACTCTATTTGTCGACCAATCAAATCAGCCGCAATAATGATCGGTAAAGTATCATTTTTTCCTAAGAACACGTAACTCAAATGTGGTGGTAGAGCCTTAAGCTCTAATTTTGGTGCCTCCTCAACAGATGGTCGTGCAGGTGGGGACTCACAATTTTTTATGTCCAACTCCAACTTCTTTGGTTTTGACCGATATTCGCACTTATCAAGTGCGGCGACCAGCTCATCATACTCTTCAATACCATCATTGTCGAAGTTCATCATAACCGCTGTTAATGCCTCAACACCCCGTCTCTCCTCAACCTGCACCTCAGAAACACTCTCAACTCTATAGGTTATCGCCGATACCGATTGGAGCTCACTACTTTGCTTGATAGACCTACAAATATTGAAAGTTGCCTTTTCATTGTTCAGTCTGAATTTCATCTGCCCTTTTTCCATATCAACCAGAGTGTGCCCCGTAGCTAAAAATGGTCTCCCAAGAATGATGGGAACCTCAAAATCAACCCGCAGTCAAGAATCACAAAATTTGTCGGAAAGAGGAACGACTCCATTCCACTTTCACTAGTACATCATGGGCACACCTATGGGCCTCTTCACAGTTCTGTCGGCCATGAGCAATCGCATCGCAGTCGGTTTTGGATCTCCCAGACCTAGCTTTTTGTAAATCAACAATGGCATCAGATTAATGCTAGACCCAAGATTACACAATGCCTTAGCAAAATGCAACAAACCGATGGTACATAGGATAGTAAAGGCACCAGGATCCTCTTTCTTCTACACAAGGGACCTAGTAGTAATAGCGCTACAATGTTGCAATCAATCATCATCCTCGAAGCTCACAGCCCTTTTCTTTGTCACCATATCCTTCATAAATTTTGGATACCCAAGAATTTGCTCCAAAGCCTCTATCAACAGAACATTGATGGAAAGCTGCTTCAACATGCTAATAAACCCGATGTATTTTCTTTCTTCAGTACTTTTCACTAACCTTTGTGGGAAAGGAGGTGGAGGTTTGGGTAGGGGGACAACTTTCTAGGTTACCTCATCTTCCTTCTCTGTCGCAATCTCAGTCTCTCCAGTCACCTCAACCACATCATCATCTTTACTAGAACCAGTTTCTACCCCAGACGGCATAGGTGGATCAATGGTTTGCTTACCTCTTCGAGTCGTGACTGTCATGCAATGTCCATCATTCTTTGGATTTTGGATAGTATTACTAGGTAGAGTGCCAGGTTGACGTGGGTTCACTGTAGTCAACAACTGAGTCATCTGTAGCTCAAGATGCTTGATCGACACTGCGTGGGCATCAACTTTTTAACCAATACCAGACAAGTCATTTCGCATCTCCTTCACATTCTGATCAGTCGAATCAAACCTCTTCATCATTTTCTGCATCATTTCCTCAATATGTGACATATTACCTCCCATTTCCCTAGGAACAGAATCCCGATTTTGAGGCGGAACATAAGGTCCAACCCGATCATTTATGTTGCCATAGTTTTTCCGGTTATAGTTATTGTCACAATTAAAGTTCCCATCCCGGACATATTGACCCTCTCGGTTGTAGTTGCCATAGTTCCAACCTTTGTTTCCTTGACCTTGGCACCAATTATCCCGATTGGAACCTTGGGCGTTTGGTCGGAAAGCCCCCGTCTGCTCATTCACCACATAAGCATCCTCTTCAAAGTAATACTCATCTCCCAGTGGTGGAGTTCTAGTCAAATAGTTCACAGCATTCACCTTCTCTGCTCCTCCAGTTACATGCTTTAACACCAACCCTAGATTAGTTCTCATCTGGGCCATCTCCTCACGAATCTCAACTGCGGGATGGTTGTTTGTAGCTTGAACGGCAAACGTGTTCCTCCTAGTATCTGACTTTCTAGTGCTCCAAGATTTATTGTTTCGAGATATCTTATCCATTTTCTCTGTAATTTGTGCAAAAGTGCATTCATCATACGAACCTCCTGCAATAGTATCCAGCACTGCTTTACCATTATCATCCTGTCCTCGATAGAAGTACTCCTTCAATGACTCATCATCAGTATGGTGATTCGGGACACCTCTCATAAAGGTAGTGAACATGTCCCAAGAATTACTCACAGACTCTCCAGGTAGTGCCACAAAGTTGTTGAGTTTGTCCTTTTTATTCAGCTTCTTGAATACTGGAAAAAACTTGCTAAGAACGCCTTTGTAAACTGCTCCCATGTATAGATTGAGTTGTAAACACTCGCAACCCAATGACGTTCATATCCCAATTAGGTCGACCGATGCAGCTTTTGCAAACATGGTTTAGTTTGGCTATGTAGGCATATGGATCATCCGCTGACAAACCCGCAAACAAGCCCCTCGCTGTAAGCATCTGCATCAAGCTACTGGTCACCACAAATGTATGCCTCTAAGGTAGAGGCGGTAGGACAAGAGGTCCATCAGAATCGGCAATATTAAGGTTGATCCTAAAATTGGCAGGTTGTCGTGGTCCTGGTGGGTCATGTACCCTCAATGCATTTCCCAATCTATTTTTAGTCGGCACTTGATTATTCTCATCACCTACTCCCGGAGGTTACAATCCAACTCTTTCACCTAACTCTCCTCCGATAGGATTAACCGTAACTCCTTGATTATTCATTCTCCGCAAAGTTCTGTTCAGTTCTGGATCGTAGGGAGTAAGTGGTTCGCCTTGGCTCCGTGTACTTGGCATACACTAGAGTAAGACCCTGAGAGAGACAAAAATAAAAGAAAAAGTAAAATTAGGAAACATTTGACTAAAGTTCAATAATGTAGTTAAACTTAATCTAAAAGCCTTATTCCCCAGCAGTGGAGCCAAAATTTGATATGCTCAAATTACTCCTCTTTTCAGAAGCATAAGCGATCGTTATCACGTAAAGAACCCAACATGTAGGTTGGGGTTTATCCCACGAAGAATATAGTTTAGAATTAAGTTCAATAACAATTATATTTGTTTAGTCAATGTATTTACGAGACAAATAAGTAAAAAAGGATGGGGGGGGGGGGGGGATTTGTAACAAATTTTGGAAATTATTAAATTAATTATTAAGCAATATTCAAAC
>JAJOOE010009955.1:0-31210 GCA_036250405.1 Solanum raphanifolium | reverse complement strand
TGCTCATAATGCTGACCCATTAGAGAGAATTTGTGAAGAAGATTGGGAAGAAACTAATGAACTATTAGAATTTTTAAGACTTTTTTATGATGCTACAATCATGTTTTCTGGAATTTATTATCCTACTATTTCATCAGTATTAATAAATATTTGTGCTATTTCAATTCAATTTTCTAAATACAAAAAAATTGAAAAATTTAGAGTTGCAATTGAAGGTATGATTGAAAAATTTTAAAAATATTATTTTCCTATTCCTCAATTTTTTTTAACTGCTACTTTACTTCATCCTGACTATAAATTACGAGGTGTGCAGGGACTTGTTGACACTTTTATGATACTTTAGAAATTTTACCAGAAGAAAATCCAACTTGTGAAATGTGTAAGTGTAGCATAAAAGTAGAAGCAAAAATTTTGTATGAAAAATATATAACTGCAGGAAATACTCAAGGAGAAGTTGGTCAAACTTCTAATCCTCAGAGTAAAGCTCGAATTTCAAGTTATATGCGAGGTTTTCTTGGTCTTAATTCTACTAACCGTGATGATTTTGAAGAATATCTTAATCAATCTTTAGAAACAGTGGAAGATGGAGATGTCAATGAATATTTATTAGCATGGTGGAGGAGGCGGAGAGTTGCATTTCCAATTTTGAGCAAAATGGTTCGTGATGTTCTAGCTATTCAAGCTTCATCAGTTGCATCAGAGGCTGCTTTTAGTGCGGCAAGGTTTCAACTTGGCGATCATAGACATTCATTGGTGGAAGAAAGTTTGAAAACATCAGTTTTATTTAGAGACTGGGTCAACGCCGAGAGGAGGAATTCTAGTTTTCCAAGGTTAAGTTCCAAATAAGAAGCTTGGATTAATGCGGTAATTGAATCTAGTGATGATGAATTAGAGTCACAAGAATTTCTAGCAAGTTTGCCAACACCGAAGGATGTTACCGTTGATATGATGCGACAATTAGAATTGAATTTTAAAGGAGAATACAAATATTAGATTACATCCGAGAACTAATTGAAACAGAACCCTTCCTAGAAGGTGGCTGCGTAAATTAGTTACTCATCTAATATTTGTAACAAATATTAGTTTTACATATGAGAATTTATTGAAACAGAACCCTTCCTAGAAGGTGGCTGCGTAGATTAGTTACTCCACTAATATTTGTAAATTTTAACTTCTAAGTTCTAAGTTGCAATTAGATTTTATTGAATAAATTTGAAGGCTTTATTCAAGTCATTTTTATATAACTATTGTCTTGCATTTTAATTTTAATGTTAAAATACTAACTTTAAAATACTTAATTTAAAAATTGAAATTTGACATTTGAAATTTCAAGTTAAATTCTTTTAAAATATTTAAAATACAAATTTGAACTTCTCAAATTTGAAATTTGAAACTTGAAACTTGAAACTTGAAACTTCAAACTTGAAATTTGAAAACTTAAGCATTTTTTATTAGCTAAAAATGTTATTGAAAACTAAATAAACTAAAAATGCTATTCAATAACATATAATTTCAATACAAATAAATAAACATATAAAAAAATAAAAATCCCACGTCCCGTCCCATTCCGTCCCGCCAAATCCCGTCCCATCCCGTATATATAGTGGGATGGGATGGGACGAATTTTTATCCCCCCAATTTCGGTCCCCCCAAAATCCCGGCCAAAATGATCCCCGTCCCGTCCCCTAGTCCCCATCCCCGTCCCCCTGCCAGCCCTACTTAGAATTGGAAGAAGTGTGCTTGAAACGTTTAATCAAAATGGCGTCGCTGCCGGGGAGTGGTGTTGTTTGAAATTCTTTTGGTGAAGTTGAATTGTGTTCTTTTTAGTTATAGTTGAATCTACTTTTATTTTGGGTTTTGTGTTGCTTGTTAAAACATAGGAGGAAATGAGTGTTAACGGAAGTAATGGTAGCTAAGTGGGCCACTAAGATGATATCGAAAACCTCAACGATGTCAATGACCCAAACATCAATGACCCAACCCAAATGGGTGGTGTTGGGGCCATTCATTTGCCTCTAGCTGAAGGGAACACTGTGTTTCACATCACAAGCACTATGCTTCAGCTCCTTCAATTAAAGGGTTTGTTTGGAGGGTTGCTCATGAGGATCCCCATGAACATATCAGAAATTTTATTGATGTTTGTGGACCGTTCTCATTTAAGAACATATCTAAAAAATCGGTCCGGTTGAGGTTGTTCCCATTTTCTCTGATGGGCGAGGCAAACAAGTGGTTGGCTGAGTTGCCAAGAGATTCTATCACTTCGCGGGACAAGCTTATTACTGCATTCCAAGTGCGATTCTTGCCCCCTTCGAAGATGATGACTCTTAGGGATAGTATCCAAAGCTTTAAGCGCTTGGAGGGTGAGCCAATCTATGAGACTTGGCTAAGGCTTAAGAAGTTGGAACGTATCGAAAAAGATCAAGAGAGAGACCAGAATATGGCTAAAATGATGATACAGCTGGATATCTTGGCTAAGAACGTCATGAGTGCTGGTTCAAAGAGTGTAACACCCTGTACCCGAAAATAGACTAAAATGCAGATTTTCAGAAGTTGCAGGTGCAACCCACGGACCGTAGGGCGACCCTTGGTCCGTTCAGGTGGTTCGTGGATCACCATCTGCAACCCTCCCCAGAAAGGCCCAAAAAATATATCTAAGTCCTAACCTATGCCAGGACCTACGGACCGTAGGTCAGGCCACGGTCTTCTAGTCCCAGTCGCCGATCGACGATTGACCAACACAGACAGTCCGTCGGTAATCCCGATAGCTTTTAAGTCAGGGGTCTGTTAGTCTTTTCCTTATGCGTTGGACCCCTAAACTACATTGTTTAACCCCTAAACTACGTAGTTTTGGTTAGTTTTTGCCTAGTAAACAAACTAGAACTTACCTAAGTAAGATTATTCACCAAAATTTAGAAAATTAGAACGTAGAGAGGAGAAAGAAGTCAAGAACCCTAGTTCAAGAACACAACAAGGTTCCATCTGTTCCAGCCCCAAAATCGAAAGATTTCTCTGTGGAATTCGTCACCAGGTATGTGGGATTTCACTAGTGGCTTCCTTTCGCCCATTAGGTCCCTAGAATTCAGCCAGATTCTTGATTTCCTTAATATTATCTAGACTCAGGGTTTCTAGAATTTCAGTAGATCATTATGAATTAGTTGGTTTAATGTTCCTAATCAGATTATCATGATTTTAGTATGGTTTTGCGTAGATACCTTCTTAAATTCAGAACCCTAGCTATGCAGTTCTTTTAGTTCATGAATTACACATGCTAGGTCATATATTTTAGTTATACATGCCTCAGAATTAAATGTTTCATTATCAGTATATAAATGTTGCATTTTCAGTGAGCATGTCAGTATTTTGAGCTATCCACAGAACTTCAGTCATAACTTGTTAATTACTTAATCAATTGGGAGAAGCTTAATACCAAGCGGACTAGGGTCAGTCACCCTCAAGTCCTAGAACTACGTTCCCCATAAGTTGTAAATCCCCTCTGTGGGCATCATTTTAGTGATCACGCCAGCATGCCTCTATACCTCTGACAGGGTATATTGGGTCCTCTCGATGGGGCGTATACATCAGACTCCATGATGAGTCCGAGATTTGGACTCATTTAGGGCTTTATTTGTATAGATTTAGTGTTCTCAAATGCTTATTTTGTGCCAATAACTGATGTAAAATCCTTGATTTCCAAGTATATGGATTAAGGAACAAAGCAAGAACACTAATGTGCAAAAAGGAACGAAGCGAGCTGAAAGAATGAAGAAAAGCAAGCCTGGTGATCGCCAAGTCCACTTGGTGAGTCATCGAATGGCTACTTGACCGCCTAAAGTTCCAGTGTGCCAAACCCTGAAGGAAAGAACCAAGTTGGCGAGAGAAATGAGCAGTCGGCGGATCGTTGAGTGGTTCCACGATGTATTGTTGGATCGCCCAAAGTTACAGACCTTGAGGATTCTAAAGGCCAAGGCAAAAGGGCGATAGAATTAACCAAAGGGCAGACCGCCGAGTGGATAGGCGAGCCCGACTTACTGCATCAAGTAGCTCTTCGCAACACAATTTTGGCGATTATAAATACATTTTTGAACATTTAGTTTAGTATCAATCATTATTCATAATCAATTAGTCTTTAGAACATAATTTGGAGAGTTTTGAACTGAGATACAAGTTTTCTCTAGTTTTCCTTAGCTCTGAAGAATTGAATTTTTTCACTTTTGAGAAATTGGAAGTGGGTCTTTGAGATTCTTCAACTTGGACCATTGTAAAGACGAAATCAATCTTACCAAGTTGATGGAAACTCAATTTGGTAACGATTTTTATCTTTTAATAATGTCTAGCTAAAACCCCAATTCTTGGGGTGTGATTATGTGAGTATGGGCTAATTTAGTTTATGGGTATTGCTAATTGTTAGTTTAAATGCTATTTAGAAGTGAGTTCAATCAGTAATTGTGGTTTAATTTAAGAAATGTAGTTGCAAATGCAGTTCTACCCTTGGTTTTTGGCTTGCTCGAGAGAGAGGTTTTAAATCTAAGATTATTGATTGATGGTTAGTGGGTATTGGGCTGTCATGGGTTCAGCTTGAGAGAGTGAATCCTAAACCCAATTCCCCACATTCAGCTTGAGAGAGTAAATTGACTAAGATGTGGGCTGTTCTTATTTTGCATGCTTGTTGATGTTCTAGAGAAATCGACTTGATTCGGGATAACTTGTTCGAGAGAGTTTACCTTCTCTATAGTCTAGCTTTCTCACTAATATGAAGCTATTTTCTAATAGTTGCAATTACCCATTTGTCTATATTAGCCTATAATCAAATCACATCCCAAGAACCCATCTTATTATTGTTATTTCGTATTGTTTGCTGTTGTTGTAGTTGATAATCTCAAACCCAAACCCCCCAGCTGACATTCGTGTCACCCCCTGGTTTGAATGATGTTCTTATTCTACAATTTCTATTCTTATTACTGATTTTACCATGTTCACACTTTACTATTGAATCTTAAACACGTACTGCTCCCTTATGCCATTACAAAATGAGTCCATTATGCCGTCACAGAATGAGTCAGTAGCTCCATTATGCCGTCACAGAATGAGTCCATCATTCGCCACCCAAAAGTAGCCTGTCTCGGATCTATAATAGCCACGAAGACCCTCAACTTGGGACTCATCATAGAGTAGGAGATTGCCATGAGGGCCAAGCAGAGCCAGGCGTTCCTTTCCTTCCCGGTCTTGAGTACAGTGCTGTGTCGGTGGGATGGAGTTCCTCGTGATGAGACGAGAAATATTGAGGTCAGTCCCATATCCTCCACAGACATCCGGCGTATAGAGGCCAAGTACACGCGGGAGGATGTAGACAGAAAGAGAGCAGCTCCGGTGGACACATCCCGAGAGATTGATGTTGCGATGATTCCTGTAGAGGCACATTTCCCTACTTCAACCTCCGGGCCTTCAGGTACACCTGCTTCCACTTCTTCCTCCTAGGCTCCTGGTGCTTCTACTGCTTCCCAGCCCGCCAGGGTTACTCAGGCCATGATCCTGAAGATGGGGCACCTGACCCATTCTGCGGATGTGAGGGCTACTCAATTAGAGGTTGCGGTACCATGGATGATCAAGAGTGCTATCCTAGCTGCACTGACACTCCTACGAGAATCTATTTACACTCTCACAACGAGAGTTGAGACTTGTGAGAGTGGACAAGGAGGGACTTCAGAGGTGACGTCTTTAAAAGCCGAGGTTGTTGATTTGAGAAAGGATGTGGACTACTTGAAGTCCACAGACTTCCCTTCATTTCTGGAGGCAGCTGATGATGTGGATACCCTAACTATCTCGGATATTCCTCCGGCCACCACCAAAGACGTATGCATTGATGACATAACAGCTGATCAGTCGGAGGCAGAGATCGACGATGAGCAGATAGAGGTACCGGAGGAGACCATCTATGGAGACCTGCCAGATCTAGAGGAGAAGATTGTACAGTCGGTGATTCAGACATCACTGACAGAGAAGTCCATCGCAGGCCCTAGTGGATCGAGTGCTGCTGATGCTCCACCGGGCACTGATGCCTCGACAGATGGAGCGACTGCGTAGACATGACTTTTCTTTACCTTCATCTCTGTCACTTTTATTGATATTTTGTGCTTTTATTGCATTTGAGGACAAATTGCTTTTTGTTTGTCGTGGGGTGAGGTATTTCCATACCTACCTCTTGTGATTATTACTTTTGTCATATATTGAGTTTTGTGCTGTAAATTTTGTTTTGGCACTGTGTTGTGGATGTTTGAGCTTGTGGCTCCTTGTTTTAATTGCATATGGTTTTTGGACCCTTCTGAAATTTTTTGCCACCTCTTGTGTGTTTAATTGTGGCTGTTTTTGTACAAATTTGAATATCGGTTATGATCAATACCGATGACTTGAATAGTTCTCTCAATCGAACAAAAATGAATGTGTGGCTACGGTGAGGCCAAATGAAGTTGCATAGATAATATGTGAACTTTTTGCATCTCGTTGTGACTAGCTGGGTATCGAATGAGTCTCTTGTGATGAACATTTCACACTAGTGAAAGTGTTGAGTCTTGTTTGATATTGGTGCCAATGCCTTGTGTGATGAGCTTACTATGAACCTTGTTTGATGACACCTAGAATTTTCCCCGTTAGTCCGGTTGACGAAGTGATGCAAGCTCTTGAAATGATCTTAGACAACAATCTTGAAGAGTGAAACAATTTGACATTATACCTCTTTTGTAGTCTACGTTGTGAGTGTGTGAACTTTACTTGAACACACTTTGAGCCTTATCCTTTTCTTGGAAGAAACTTGATGTAATTGTAACCCCTATTTACCCTTTCACCTATAATCCTCATGAAGTGTGGTTTGCTTGAATAGCCAAATTAGGCCAAAACACTAAGTGGGGGGTGTGGTGAAAAGAGAAGGTAAATCAAGAAGTGCAAAGAAGTCCCCCTTGATCCATGGTTTTGAGAAAGATGGAACCCCTCCATACAAAACTAGGGAGAGACAAAGAAAAGAAGAATGAAAAAGAAAAAGAATAAAAAAGTTGTGGAATAAAGTTGTGAAAGTTGCAAAAGAAATGGGGTGTCCGGTATTCCATGAAAAGTGAATAATATGGTGAATTTGGAGCACGAAAGAGAATATTGAAGAAAGAGAAAGAAAGCGATGTTCATACCACATTTCATGAGGATGGCAACCACTAAGCCTAAATGACCATACCTTTATACTCATCCCTGTTACAAGCCTTGAAAAGACCTTTTTGATCTTGAGTGAGCTGAAACGAATGTTGGTTGGAAAATAAGGGCAAACCTATGGGTGAAGTCATGCATGTGTTCATCTTTGTGAGTGTGAGAGTTGTATGTGATTTCGGAACTATAAAGTGTTGAACCAGTGTGTGTGAATATGCAATCATCTTTGTGTGAGGGCATTTGAGTACCTTTGTTAAGCTTGAACTTGCATTTGAAGCAAGTATTGTGAACTTGAAAATCTTTGATAATGGTGAGTCACAACTTGAACCTTCCAGTGCACAATTGATCCTTGCATAAGTAAGTTGAGTCTTATTGTGTGCATTCATGATTGAGTCTTGTGTAGCATTGTTTGAGACATCCTTTTTGAACTGGAGAACTTAAGTCTTACTTGAGGACAAACAAAAGTTTAAGTTAGAGATATTGATGAATCAGAGATTTGGACTCATTTAGAGCTTTATTTGTATAGATTTAGTGTCCTTAAATGCTTATTTTGTGTCAATAATTGATATAAAATCCTTGATTTCCAGGTATATGGATTGAGGAACAAAGCAAGGACTCTAATGTGCAAAAAGGAATGAAGCGAGCTGAAAGAATGAAGAAAAGCAAGCCTGGTGATCGCCAAGTCCACTTGGCGAGTCGCCGGACGGCTGGTTGACCACCTAAAGTTCCAATGTGCCAAACACTAAAAGAAAGAACCAAGTTGGCGAGAGAAACGAGCCGTCGAAGGATCGTCGAGTGGTTCCGCGATGCAGTTTTGGATTGCCCAAAGTTATAGACCTTGATGATTCTAAAGGCCAAGGCAGAAGTGCGATGGAATTGACCAAAGGGAGGATAGCGGAGTGGATCGGCAAGCCCGACTTACTGCACCGAGTGGATCTTTGCAGCACATTTTTGACGACTATAAATACATTTTGAACATTTAGTTGAGTATCAATCATTATTCATAATCAATTAGTCTTTAGAACAGATATTGGAGAGTTTTGAACTGAGAGATAAGTTTTCTCTAGTTTTCCTTAGCTTTGAAGAATTGAAGTTTTTCACTTTTGAGAAATTGGAAGTGGGTCTTTGAGATTCTTCAACTTGGACCATTGTAAAGACAAAAACAATCTTACCCAGTTGAAGGAAACTCAATTTGGTAACGATTTTTATCTTTTTATAATGTCTAGCTAAAACCCCAATTCTTGGGGTGTGATTATGTGATTATGGGTTGATTTAGTTTATGGGTATTGCTAATTGTTAGTTTAAATGCTGTTTAGAAGTGAGTTCAATCAGTAATTGTGGTTTAATTTAAGAATTGTAGTTGAAAATGCAGTTTTACCCTTGTGTTTTTGGCTTGCTTGAGAGAGAGGTTTTAAAACTAAGATTATTGATTAATCGTCAATGGGTATTGGGTTTTCATGGGTTCAGCTTGAGAGACTGAATCCTAAACCCAATTCCACATATTCAGTTCGAGAGAGTGAATGGACTAAGGTGTGGGTTGTTCTTATTTTGCTTGCTTGTCGATGTTCGAGAGAAATCGACTTGATTAAGGGAAAATTGTTCAAGCGAAAGTTTACCCCCTCTATCGTCTAGTTTACTCACTAATATCTAGCTATTTTCTAATAGTTGCAATTACCGATTTGTCTATATTAGCCTATAATCGAATCACATCCCAAGAACCCATCTCATTATTGTTATTTCGTATTGTTTGCTGCTGTTGTAGTTGATAATATCAAATCAAAACCCCCATTTGACATTCGTGTCACCCCTGATTTGAATGATGTTCTTATTCGATAATTTCTATTCCTATGACTGATTTGACCATGTTCACACTTTACTATTGAATCTTAAACACGTACTGCTCCCTGTGAGATTCGACCCCAACTCATTTAGTTGAGTTATATGCTGATTAATGATCGTTGACGCTTAGAATTAGATGAAGTGTCTTTGAAATGTTCTTAATCAAATTGGCACCGCTGCCGGGGAGTGGTGTTGTTTAAGATTCTTTGGTTGAAGTTGAATTTTGTTCTTGTTAGTCATAATTGAATCTACTTATTTTTAGTTTTGGGTTTCATGTTGATTATTTGGAAGAGAAGAAAGGAGCATGTCTTGTAGCAACGGTAACCAAGTGAACCACCCTTCATCGAAAATGATGACTCTTAGGGATGACATCCTAAGTTTCAGGCAATTGGAGGGTGAGGCAATCCATGAGTTGTGGCTGAGATTTAAGACACTATTGCTGCAATGCCCAACTCATGGAATTCCAGACAAGATGCTACTGGACTACTTCTATAGAGGTCTTGGTCCTGAGAATAGAGGAGTGACTGACCAAATTTCTCCAGGTGGTCTCACACGACTGCCCTATGCAATAGCAACCCAATTCCTTGACCAGCTGTTGACTCAGCTGGATCTCTTGGCCAAAACGATTATGGAATTGGAGGTACCGTACAAGAAGAAAGATCAGCACAATCCCCCTCATGAGCATAGAAACCCAAGGAGTACGAGGGTGGACAAGTAAAAGAGATGCTCTCACTCATTCTCCACAAAGTCGAAGAACACGACATAGTGTTGAAAGAGATAAAAGAGAATGTTTCAATGCTGAATCAGATGACTGCTTCTCATTCCATATCTATTCAGCTACTGGAGACCCAAATGGGTCATATTCTATTTCGTCTCTACCCCAAACGAAATGGGGGACTACCTAGTGACACTATGGCTAACCCTAAAAATGAGGTTTGAGCGAGGACCTGCGTCGTTCCACGACGTTAACTAAGGCGCTTCTTGGGAGGCAACCCAAGTTTTTATTGCTTTCTTTTTGTGTTTGAAATAATCGTGTGTTGATTGTGTAGGTTGAAGTGTGGAATGTGTTTGAAAAATGTGGGTTGGCGAGCCAAGAGTCCAGTCGGCGAGCTCGACTTGGACTGTCGTTGGACTCAAGAAATTTTGAAATTGGAGTCTGTAAAACTCGGCAGGCCTATGGATTAGTCGGCGGATTGCCGAACAAGTCAGCGATCCTGACTTAGTCTGTGGTTTGGACCCCCACATTAATTGGAGGTCGTGTAAAACTCGGTGAGGTAAGGGCACGAACTGAATGGTTTTAAAAGGCCAAAGGTTTAAAAGTTTAAACTCTTTCACATTCCCTCACTTTTTAACTTCCCAAGATCACACCCGCACTATATTTTTCTACATTTTCGTGTTTTTACCGCTTCCTAGTCGTCAATCTTGTGCTTAGAGTTGGAAATCTTTGCCACCTAACATTTCAAATTATATATTCGGTATATATGGTTGGTTTTCCGAACCCTGAACTAGTATTTAGCGGTTATACTCATTTGCAATTGTTTTGTTCTTAGTGTTGTGTGTTGGGCCTCTCTGAATTCATATCTGTATGTTTGCCTGCCTGTTTTGATTTCGATATCGTGCCGTAATCGCCTAAGTTGTTAATTTCCTTAGTTTCGTGCCTTAAAATTGATCTAAATTGTTGGGTTGTTCGTAATTAATGTTCGGTCTAGTCGGGTGAAGTCTCAGTAGCCTATAATTGTGCTAAATGATGTACTTTGCTCGATGATGGAGCGTTTGACGTTATTCTTAAGGGCTTAAGTCATCAAATGTCCAATTTTGGCCAAACCGGGGAAAGCCTAAGTACTCCGGTTGCATGGGTCTTATGGGTCTGAGTCTAATTGAGTTTGTGTATGCTTTGATTTTGTTTTTGGGGGCTGCAGGGTTTATTTTGGAAGTTAGGGTAGAAAGTAAGCACGTTGGGCAATTTGCCGAGTTGGGTTGAGCTCGGTAAACCACTCGCGGTTCGCTGAATCCTCCTTGATCACCTTTAATTTCGTACAAATGTTAAGTTTTGGTTCTGTAACTTTCGGCGAGAAGCTTGAGTTCACCGTGTGCACTCGGCGACTCGCCGAAAGTCTTCTATGATCCCCCTTTCTGCTCCCCTAACCCCTAAAATGCACTGTAACTTTCGATGGGCTATTTTGTGCTCGTTGAATGTTGTTGGCGATTCACCGAAAGGCCCCTCCCATTGCCGATATACCACTTTGCTGGAAATTTTTGAAGTCAACCCTTTCGGCGAACCCGATCTAGCAGCGCCATAGTGATTCGGCGAGTCTGTCTGCAATATGTTTTTTGTGATATTTCTTAAATTGTTTCTAACTTTCTACGATGTTTTTGCAGATATGGCTAGAACCAACTTGGACATGCCACCCCATAAAAGAGCACAGGGAATTATGATGAATGAAGGGGCAACCAATCCTCCCAAAAAGGGAAGGAAAGAGCCTCCAAAGGGAGGAAAAGGCAAGGGCAAGAAGCCCATATCTGAGGTTCCAGAGCACAACTCTGGCAGCGAGGGAGAGTCCACTGACTCCCAAGCTGCATTATCTGAGCCGAAGGATGACCAGCCGCTACTGTCCCGGCGGGTAGAGATTTGTGCTAGGTCTCACCCAAATGCATTGAGGGTTCCAGAGGCCACCCCTCCTACAACAGATACATTTCCAGCTCCGGCATCGACTGTGGTCCCAGTGCCACCAGTACAGGTTCCTCCTCCCCAGCTACTCAACAGATTAAAAGCCGATGGGTTGCGAACAATTCTCGAGGAGAAGATGCTATCCACGGAGGGCTTAGTGGGTAGATACTCAGCCATGACAGACACACTCCAATTTTACCGGTTCGAGCAGTTCACCAGGCCTCAAGGCCCCTATATTCCTACATGGGTCCGGGAGTTCTACACAACATACAGTGAGTTGGTACCCAAGGGAAAGAAGAAGGACAGTGCCTTTAGACCGGTGAAGTCTGTCATGGTCCGAGGTAAGGAAGTAGGGTGCAACAATGATCACATTAAAACTGTACTCGACAGGGCATTAGGTTCTACACATGCATATGAGGACTTGGCTACTACTCAGTCCCTGAATGACTTAACGAGCTGTCTTGCCTCTCTGATTTCTGATACCACCCCTAGGTGGATAGAGGCAGGAACTCCCATCGAGAAGAAGGACCTTTATGTTGCCACTCGGTACTAATTCAGTTTTATCAGTAGCTCCATTATCCCATCACAGAATGAGTCCATCATTCGCCATCCAACCAAAGACGGCCTGTCTCGGATCCATAATAGCCACAAAAATGCTCAACTTGGGACTCATCAAAGAGCAGGAGATGGCCATGAGGGTCAAGCAGAGCCAGACGTCCCTTTCCTTCCCGATCTTGATTACAGAGCTGTGTCGGCGGTCTGGAGTTCTTCGTGATAAGATGAGAGATATTGAGGTCACTCCCACATCCTCCACAAACATCTGTCGTATAAAGGCCGAGTACACGGGGTATGATGTAGATAGAAGGAGAGCAACTCCAGTGGACACATCCCCAGAGATTGATGTTGAGATGATTCCTGCAGTGGCACCTTTGCCTACTTCGGCCTCCGGGCCTTCAGGTACACCTGCTTCCACTTCTTCGTCGCAGGCTCCTAGTGCTTCTACTGCTTTCACGCTTGGCAGGATTACTCAGGCCATCATCCTGAAGATAGGGCACTTAGCCCATTTTACAGATATGAGGGCTACTTGATTGGAGGTTACAGTACCATGGATGATCGAGAGTGCTATCCTAGTTGCACTAACACCCCAACAAGCATCTATTAACACTCTCACAATGAGAGTTGAGACTTGTGAGAGTGGACATGAGGCGACATCAGAGGTGACGGCTGTAAAAGCCAGTCACTGATTTGAGAAAGGATGTGGACTACTTGAAGTCCACAAACTTTACTTCACTTCTGGAGGCAGCTGATGATGTGGATACCCGACTATCTCTACGATTCCTTCGACCACCACCAGAGACGTACATATGGATGACATAACAGCTGATGAGTCGGAGGCAGAGACTGACAAGGAGCAGATAGAGGTGCCGGAGGAGACCATCTATGGAGATCTTCCAGATCAGGAGGAGGCGATTGTACAGTCGGTGATTTAGACATCACTGACAGAGACGTCAATCACAGGCCCTAGTGGTTCGAGTGTTGCTGATGCTCTACAAGGCACTGATGCCCCGACAAATGGAGCGGCTGCGTAGACAAGACTTTTCTTTACCACATTCTCTATCACTTTTATTGATTTTTAGTGTTTTTATTGCACTGAGGACAAATTTCTTTTTGTTTGTGGTGTGGTGAGGTATTTCCATACCTACCTCTTGTGATTATTACTTTTGTTTATATATTGAGTTTTGTGCTGTAAATTTTGTTTTGGCATTATGTTGTGGATGTTTGAGCTTGTGGCTCCTTGTTTTAATTGCATATGGTTTTTGGACCCTTCTGAAATTTTTTGCCACCCCTTGTGTGTTTAATTGTGGCTGTTCTTGTGCAAATTTGAATATCGGTTATGATTAATACCGATGACTTAAATAGTTCTCTCAATCGAACAAAAATGAATGTGTGGCTACGATGAGGCCGAATGAAGTTGAATAGATAATATGTGAACTTTTTGCATCTCGTTGTGACTAGCCGGGTATCGAATGAGTCTCTTGTGATGAACATTTCACACTAGTGAAAGTGTTGAGTCTTGTTTGATATCGGTGCCAATGCCTTGTGTGATGAGCTTACCGTGAACCTTGTTTGATGACACCTAGAATTTTCCCCGTTGGTCCGGTTGACTATGTGATGCAAGCTCTTGAAATGATCTTAGGCAACAATCTTGAAGAGTGAAACAATTTGACATTATACCTCTTTTGTAGCCTACCTTGTGAGTGTGTGAACTTTAATTGAACACCCTTTGAGCCTTATCCTTTTCTTGGAAGAAACTTGATGTAATTGTAACCCCTCTTTACCCTTTCACCTATAATTCTCATGAAGTGTGGTTTGCTTGAATAGCCAACGTAGGCCAAAAGCCTAAGTTGGGGGTGTGGTGAAAAGAGAAGGTAAATCAAGAAGTGCAAAGAAGTCTCCCTTGATCCATGGTTTTGAGAAAGATGGAACCCCTCCATACAAAACTAAAGAGAGACAAAGAAAAGAAGAATGAAAAAGAAAAAGAATGAAAAAGTTGTGACAGTTGCAAAAGAAATGGGGTGTTCGGTATTCCATGAAAAGTTAATAATAGGGTGAATTTGATGTACTAATAACTGATGTAAAATCCTTGATTTCCAGGTATATGGATTAAGGAACAAAGCAAGGACACTAATGTGCAGAAAGGCACGGAGCGAGCTAAAAGAATGAAGAAAAGCAAGCCTGGTGATCCCCAAGTACACTTGGCGAGTCGCCGAACGGCTGCTTGACCACCTAAAGTTTCAATGTGCCAAACCCTGAAGGAAAGAACCAAGTTGGCGAGAGAAAGGAGCTGTCGACGGATCGTCGAGTGGTTCCGCGATGCAGTTTTGGATTGCCCAAAGTTATAGACCATGAGGATTCTAAAGGCCAAGGCAGAAGGGCGATGGAATTGACCAAAGGGCGGATTGCCGAGTGCATCGGCAAGCCCAACTTAATGCACCGAGTGGTGCTTTGCAGCACATTTTTGGCGACTATAAATACATTTTTGAATATTTAGTTTAGTATCAATCATTATTCATAATCAATTAGTCTTTAGAACAGATTTTGGAGAGTTTTGAACTGAGAGACAAGTTTTCTCTAGTTTTCCTTAGCTTTGAAGAATTGAGGTTTTTTACTTTTGAGAAATTGGAAGTGGGTCTTTGATATTCTTCAACTTAGACCATTTTAAAGACAAAATCAATCTTACCCAGTTGAAGGAAACACAATTTGGTAACGATTTTTATCTTTTTATAATGTCTAGCTAAAACTCCAATTCTTGTGGTGTGGTTATGTGATTATGGACTGATTCAGTTTATGGATATTTCTAATTGTTATTTTAAATATTGTTTAGAAGTGAGTTCAATCAGTAATTGTGGTTTAATTTAAGAATACTAGTTGGCAATGTAGTTCTACCCTTGTGTTTTTGGCTTACTCGGTAGAGAGGTTTTAAAACTAAGATAATTGATTGATCGTCAGTGGGTATTGGGTTGTCATGGGTTCGACTCGAACGAGTGAATCCTAAACCCAATTCCACAGATTCTGCTCGAGAGAGTGAATGGACTAAGGTGTGGGTTGTTCTTATTTTGCGTGCTTGTCGATGTTTGAGAGAAATCCACTTGATTTTGGGTAAATTATTCGAGAGAAAGTTTACCTTCTCTCTAGTCTATCTTACTCACTATTATCTAGTTATTTTCTAATAGTTGCAATTACCGATTTGTCTATATTAGCCTATATTCGAATCACATCCCAAGAACCCATCTCATTGTTGTTATTTTGTATCGTTTGCTGCTATTGTAGTTGATAATATCAAACCAAACCCCCCTCTCCATTTGACATTTGTGTAACCCCCTGATTTGAATGATGTTCTTATTCGACAATTTCTATTCCTATGACTTATTTGACCATGTTCACACTTTACTATTGAATCTTAAACCCGTACTGCTCACTGTGGGATTCGACCCCAACTCATTTAGTTGGGTTATATACCGATTAACGATCGTTGACGCTTAGAATTGGATGAAGTGTCTTTGAAATGTTATTAATCACTCCACATTTAGCTCATGTGGTTTTATGTCGATTATTGGTTGCTCCCATAGTTCAGTCAAATTCTATTCATTGACCATGTTATTAGTACAGTTCAGTATTCAGTCTCAGCATGTTATAAACTTGGTGATTGCATTCAGTTTAGTCATGTTTGGCATTTTCAGTATTCTTACCATGTTCAGATTATATATTGCTTTATTGCTTGTTCAGTTATGTTATTGTTCAACTTTATTCTATCATGCATGCTCAGTACCTTTCAAGTACTGTCCTATACTCTGCGCTACATCTTCTCATGATGTAGGTTCTGGTCCTCAGCAGTCAGATCACGCATAGATCGGTTCCCGATCTTCAGTTCAACAACATCAGTGGTGAATCCTCATTCTTCGAGGACAGTTGACATGTTATCCTTCTATTTTAGTCTTAGTTTCAGCTTTTGCTAGATTTTGCTGGGGCATGTCCCATAACTTCTAGTCAGTTTAGAGGCTTATTTCCGACATAGTTAGATTCAACTATAGTGTTAGAGTTGACTTTTCATTTGCATTCAAACTCTCAGTTTTCATATATTAAGATTTAGTATATGGGCATTCCCCATCATTTCAGATTATTTATATGATTTAGCTTCCACACAAAATTTATTAATTCAGTTTGCTCGAGTATACTTATGATATGCCAGCAGGGTTAGCTTGGGGTAACTCGTGATCCTAGGTCCCGTGTCCGCATCCTGGGGGTAGCTTCGAGGCGTGATAAACTTGGTATCAGAGCACTAGGTTTAATAGTCCTAGGATGTCTGAATAACCGCACTAAGTAGAGTCCTTTTCATGGGTGTGAAGTGCACCACATCTAATGAAGGAGGGGGGGGGGGGGAGAGCTACAAAGTGTTTTAGGAAAAACTTTATTCTCTTATTACTCTTATCATGTGTAAGGTGTGATCTAATTCCTCATTCTAACTCGACGTTTTGCGCTTTCAAATCATGCCTCCTCATAGAGCTTATGGAAGTAATACGGATGCCAGGAATGCAAACGCAGCTCCTCCAGTCCCAAACCAAGAAGTTTCGAATGCAGAATTCAGGAACGCCATCCAACTTTTGGCTCAAAGTGTGACTAATCAGAACAACCAACAGGTTCCAGTTCCGATAAATGCTAATGTTGGGTCAGCTACAACTAGAGTTCGAGATTTTGTTAGAATGAATCCGCCTGAGTTCTTAGGATCGTAGATGGTTGATGATCCCAAAACTTCATAGATGAAGTCAATAAGATCTTTGGAGTAATGCAAGTGACAGGTAATGATAGGGTAGAGTTGGCATCCTATCAGCTGAAGGATGTAGCTCACATTTGGTATACTCAGTGGAAAGAGAGAACGGGTACAGATGCAACTCCTATCAGTTGGGAATTCTTTAGTGAAACCTTTTTGGACAGGTTCTTCCCAAAGGAGTTGAGGGAGGCAAGAGCTCAAGAGTTTATGAATTTGAGGCAGGGTTCCATGTCAGTCCAAGAGTATGGACTCAAGTTCACCCAACTCTTTAGGTATGCTCCTCACATGGTTGCCTATTCCAGTGCTCAAATGAACAAGTTTCTTTATGGGGTATCCGACCTTGTGAAAACAGAGTGTAGGAATGCTATGTTGCTAGAAGATATGAACATCTCTAGGCTCATGACTCATGCTCAGCAGGTTAAGGGTGATAAGCTTAGGGAACATGCCAAGGAAAATAAGAAGTGTAGGACAGGTAACTATGACTATTCTTAACAGAAAACGGGTGGTGGAAATCGTTCGCAGTTTCAGCAAAAGTCTTCAGCTCTAGTACCTCCATCAGCTAGTGTTCCATCCTCCAAGTTTCGAAATGATCAGAAAGGTAGTGCATCAGTCTCTAAGTCTCAGGGGAGTGTCTCAGGCACCAGAACCTACCCAACTTGTCCAAAGTGTGGTAAGAACCATCCAGATGAGTGTCTTATAGGAAAGGAAGGATGCTTTGGGTGTGGTCAGTCTAGTCACAGGTTGAAATATTGTCCTTATAACTAGGGTCAAGGAGGTAACAATGGTAGAGCTCAATCCACAACTTCAGCAACACCAGCAGGTTGCCCGACTCAGTAGGGTAACTCATAAAGTATAGGTGGCAGACAGCGCCAAAACAGGTTGTATGCTCTTCAGGCTCGCTAGGATCAAGAAGATTCTCCTAATGTAGTCAGTGGTAAGTTACGAGTCTTTGACTTAGATGTTTATGCTTTGTTAGTTCTAGGGGCTACTCTTTTAATTTCTTTGTAACTCTTTACATATCAGTCAAATTCGGTGCTAGTCCAGAAACTCTCTCAGAACCCTTCTGAGTCTCTACTCCAGTCGGTGACCCAATTATAGCTAGACGGGTATATAGAAACTATTTTGTCACAATCTCCCTAAAATTTACCTCAATAGATCTTGTAGAGTAAGAAATGGTAGACTTTGATAACATTCTAGGCATGCATTGGTTACATTCCTGTTATGCCTTAGTCGATTGTAGAACTAGGATTGTACGTTTTCAGTTTCCAGACGAACCAATCTTAGAATGGAAGGGTAGTAGCTTAACGCCTATGGGTCAATTCATTTCTTACCTTAAGGCCAGAAATATGATCTCTAAGGGTCATCTCTATCATCCAATTCGGGTTAAGGATTCTAGCTCTGAAACCCCAACTCTTGAGTCAGTTCCAATAGTTAATGAGTTCCCAAAAGTATTTCTAGAAGATCTTCCCGGAGTTCCTCCCGAAAGGGAAATCGACTTTGGAATTGATCTCCTTCCAGATACCCATCCTATTTTTATACCTCCTTATAGGATGTCTCCAGCTGAGCTTAAGGAATTGAAAGAACAGTTGAAAGACCTTTTAGATAAGGGCTTCATTAGACCTAGTATTTCCCCATGGGGTGCACCGGTGTTGTTCGTGAAGAAGAAAGATGGTTCTCTCAGAATGTGCATCGATTATAGGTAGTTGAACAAAGTCACAATCAAGAATAAGTATCCCATCCCCAAGATTGATGACTTGTTTGACCAACTTCAGGGTGCTAGCCATTTGTCAAAGATAGACCTCAGATCCGGTTATCATCAGCTCAGAGTCAGAGATATTGACATCCCGAAAACAGCCTTCAGAACTCAGTATGGTCATTATGAATTTGTAGTTATGTCATTTGGACTAACCAGTGCTCCTGCAGCTTTCATGGATCTGATGAACAAAGTATTCAAGTAGTATTTGGACTTGTTCATTATCGTTTTTATTGATGATATCCTCATTTACTCTAGGAATGAGGAAGAACATGCGAACCATTTGAAGGTTGTCCTACAAACTCTCAAGGATCACCAGTTATTCGCGAAGTTTAGCAAATGTGAGAAGGATGCTCTGATACCATATAAATATTGAGATGAGAAGGAGGTCAAAAGATGATCTTATTGAAATCTGCCAGCCATCTTAAATACATAAACTACAACTAACTGAAGCTAAACTTTAGGCCACTACTGTAGGCAACTACTTCTAGATATGCTCCACATCAGGAGACTTAGTCAATGTATAATAAAGCAGTAAATGAAATAAATAAAATACTATCCTATGACTTGGTCAAAAGCAAGCTGAAACTTAAGATACGTTAATACAACTTACATATGTCTTACCTACCAATTAACCAGTGAACAAAGGCTGCAACCAGAGGAGGACCCATATGCACCCGATAACTTTTTTTGTATATATACGTATAGATAGTTGATAAAACGATAATATATCTGATTGTGCATCCTTGTACCCAAAAGCCACTTTGGTGCACTAGTCGAAGTCGCCATTGTAACACCCAAAAAAATTCTAAGTTAAGACTCAAATCATTCTTCATTTACTTGTAGAGTCATATTGGGTAGTTCTTAAATTTCCCATATGTATAAAGGTAAATTATTTAGTGTGAGAATGATTTTGGATATCAATTAAGGTCACTAGAAACTCCTAGAACAAAATATAGTTAAAAGTTTCCTTATCAATTAAGTTTTGATGTAAGATTCTACTTGGGTCAGCTTCAAACGACCATATCTCTTAGAATATAAAGATTTACGTGGCCCATAACCTATCAAATTAAAGGTATTTAAATCTTCTTTCCAACGCCACCAATTTCGCAACAATGCGAGGTTTGAGTAAAAAGTTATGGCCATTTTTGTAACCTGATACAGTGCAGTAACGAATTAGCCGACTAAGAAAACATTAAAAAGGGACCTTTTTGTCTTTTTACCTCTAAGAAAACCCTTAAAGAATTTCTTGACTAATTAAAGACCCAAAACAATGAGACTTTCATCTCTTAATCCCCCATTCTCTTCTCTCTAAAAACCCGAAGGAAAAATAAAAGTAAAAGACTCCATTCAAGATTATTTCAATCTTTTTCAAGATTCTTCTTCAAGGTAAGTCTTTCTCCAAGAATTTCACTATTTCCAACTCAAATTCCTCCATACAATTATGAATAGCTAATGAAAATCATAATTCTTGGCCATAGAGTTTCAAGAAACTAATTCAAGAAATCTCAAGAAAGGTTTCTTGATTTTTCTCCTTCAAGCTAGGATTTCAAGGCTTCTAATCAAGTTCTTCGTCAAGTTTCTTCACGAACCTTGTTATTCTAGGTATGTATGTCTATCATAGTGTTGGACTAGTTTGTCCTCACTCCCTACATCTACTTTCAAATCAGTAAAAGAGTACTCTAGTATTCTATCCCTATATTTGACTATTCCTGTTATGAATTGATTTTGAGTTCTAGATTCTTTTTGAAATTCTATTCCTAATTATTGAATTTCTATATGTTAAACATTAAGATTCTTGGGTTGATTCGTTCATGTCTATATTTCAGCATGAACCCTATGAATTGAATATTTTTGAGATGAGTAGTATCGTTGAGTTCTGAGTTTCTTGAGTTCTGAGTACTGAGTTTTCATATTTCTATTAAGATTCCTGAGTTGAGTCATTCATGTCCATTATTCCGCATGAACCCTATGAATTGAGTTATAAATCTTGAGAAATTTTTTTAAGTCAACACTTGAGTTTTAAACTGAGTTTTTGAGGAAGTAAAGATAAGTTTTGAGAAAGAGTTTCTAAAACATGATTAGTATGACAATCGAGTATGCCATCAATATTTAAGCAGTATGGTATCTAGTTATGCCATCAATGTTTATGCAGTATGACTTCCCGAGTCATCAATGATCATATCACAATATGATTTTGATATATTTTTTTAGAAGGAGTTTTTAAGTATGAATTGAGCTAGAGTATAAGGGAACTAAGTATTCCCAAATGTATCAGTTTTTACATTGATAAAAGAGAAACTTTAAATGAGTTATGAGTTCAAAAGATATTTCAAGAGTAGTTACCTCTTTTAAGAAGGTAGTTTGAGCAATTATCTCAAACCAGAGGAAGAGTTATGTTTTTAAACATATGAACATGAGTATATATATATTATTAGGAGTAGTATTGAGCACCGATATGGAAATGAGTTTAGACAACTCAAAATTCTCATAAACTTTGTATGCCAACATGGGTAAAGGATCATACTTTTTAGATGATTCTTTATTGCTTTTAAGTATAGCTTAGTGGATCCACTTAGTTGAGGTGTTCTATACCCTGGCAAGGTATAAGACAGTTTTGGCAGCGTGGGCGAGATGATGTATCATCACGTAGCTCATAGTGATGGTTGTCGGTTAGAGAATCTCCCAAAAAGAGTTAAAAGTGTATTATTATTATATCACTTATTATGTTGAGTTTCAGAGGTGAGTAAGTGTTTTTGTAAAGATTTAAACGATTTCATTCCTTTAATCCTTTATATTCAGTTAAGTTCATGTTTTATCTATTGCAACCATTTCATTCAGTTATTTTTTATTCAACTATATTACATACTCGTACATTCAATGTACTGATGTCATTCGACATGCATCTTTTAATGATGCAAATACAGGTTCTTAGGTCCTCAACAAGTGTTTGTTGAGATCACTTCATCCGCTCGTCAGATTTTGAGTGAGACCTCCTTTCTTTCGGAGGACTCCAACTTTATGAGTTGTTAGTAGTAGTTCCCTTGAGGAGTCGTGGGTCTTGTCCCGACACTCATCTTTGTATAGTAGACGCTTCATAGATAGACAGTTTTGGAGAGTCTTTCTGTTTCAGATGTTTTATTTAAATTTATGTTTCATACTTCGTATATTTAGTAAAGTTTTGAGATTCAGTGAACTGTTTTTTACGTTTCTTTCAATTTGATGCTTATGTATGCTTGAGTTAGTCTTCCGCTTGTAGTCATCCATGATAAGGGTTCTCTTGGAAACCAGTAATGGTTCTCGAGTGTCGTCCACATCCAGGGTGTAGACTCGAATCGTGACAGTCATATTGAACCACGACTGGGCGAGTTTGATTCCCATGAAAGGTAACTTTTTTTAATTTAAAATCAGCTTTTTCTTTAGAGTTAACGTTTTTAAAAATTGCTTTTATTAAAACTCGTATTTTCCACCTCATCTGGTCCCACCCCATTTCTTAACCACCCTTTTTGCCATCTCATCTGAACCCATTCCTTTCTTAATTGAAATTAAAAACAAATAAAATTCCTAGCACAATTCTAAACAAAATATAAGACTGCTAGAAAATCTAAAACTTACAAGTATTCTTCATTGAATAATTGAAGTCCTACTCCTATTATCTCTGCATAAATTGGTAAGTTCTTCTTTCTAAGGGTATTTGTTTTGTAAGAATTTGTTAATGATTCTTGTGATTTGAAATGGATAGATTTTTGACGAAACATAATTCTTCTCAACCAAGTGCTAGTTCTATAGACGATTCTTTGCGTTTTATAGATGAGTTTGATTTACAGTCACTTAAACCGGATCCGAGAGAAAGAATATTCATTGAAGCCTCAAGTGCTTTGCTAACCTTACCTTTGAGTCACTCTTAGTAGTGTCCCCTCTATCTTCAAATCCTGAGTTCGCCTCTTGCTACAACTATGTTGAATCAGTCCTTGATCTAACAACTCGTCAACCATATTTTCTGTAATATCCTTTTGCATTGGTGAGTACCTGTAAGATATACTATTTATTGTCTTTGCTCTTGGTACCAAAGGAATTTGATGATCAAACAAAGGTTATCCAAAGCAGTTTGATATCCTTGTGTTTCTTGTTAAGGATTGTTGGACCTTGATCTGGCTAGTTTTCCACAACTCCTCTAATCATATACAATTGATCATGTCTGTCACATATTTTCTGTAAAGCCTCAAAACTGACTAGCTTAAAGTTAGATGTTACATCATGTAATGTAAACAGTTTGTCTTAATGTTCAAACTCCATGATGAGCCATTTGAAATTAAACTTGATATACCCTAAATCATATAACCATTGGACTCCAAGTACCATATCACAAGTGCCTAATAGTAATAAGAGAAAATAAGTTTTGAGAAGTGCCTTACAGTAATCATTCAACACTAATACTGCCTTTGGAAGTCGGAGGATTACTTGTTCTAGTACAACATTAAGTTGTTACTGATGAACCCGAACCAATATCGAGCTCCACTTTTGATATCATTCATCTTTATCTTCACTCCATCATCCAACCACAGAGGAGTAATATCAGAGATTAAGGGTTCCAACAACCCCTTCAAGGTATCCAAACTATGCTTCATATGCAACTTGTACATTTCAGCCCTTTTTGTCATTCAGTCCCAAGACATCACTAATTACCCCTCGATGGCATTGAACCATCTTCCCCTGGATTTTGACTTCCTCAAGGAGTCTCCAAACAAAGCCCTTCCTCTTCTTGGGAATTTCTTTGCATAGGCAACGTATAACTCTCGAACCCACACAGGGACATATGAGGGTCGAGCTTTTGTGAATGAATCAAATTCGTGGAATTTTATTGTATCCCATATGGCTGGGTAGTCACTAGCAAATCCATCCGTTGACAACCTTCTTTCCTCTAGTATTGTTCGCTCCCCTGCTACTTTGAGCCTGTTGTGGGCCCTTGGAGCTATCATCAGGAGCAACTTTAAAGTATGTGAAACCGGATATCGCGGCAACTTGGAATGGATTGCATTCATTTTCCTAGGTGTCGCCTCCACAAACTTTATCTATTTTTTACTCACACGCATAGAGGTGTGTGGAGTGACCTATGTTGGCCAGATGGTTCATTTATCACCTCTTCTTTCTGCCTTTTAATAGGAGGAAAAGGGCATTCATGGTCGGACTCAGAGTCTAAAGAGACAACCCTTGAAGAGGCTGGGAACTTGGTTTTTGACATTTCCTGTAAAGCAAAAAATTCAAAACAAGTATCGGATAAAGGTTAGTTGAAAATAATAGCATAAATAAGCACAATTAAGACAAGTTACTAAGGCTCGCCGAATGGGAAGGCGATTCGCCTAACATGTTAGGTGAGTTCAGACGAGCTAGCCGAAGATGACATGAAAAAAATAATTTTCACTTAGGTATAATGGGCTATGTCAACACCAACTCAATGATCCGTCGAGTTGGTTTCAGCGAGCTAAGACAAGCGCAACGAAAGTGACAGTGCAAACAGTTCAAGGACAAGCACAATGGGCGATGCCAAATCTAACTCAGTGATTCGCCGAGTTGGTTTTGGTGAGCTAAGACAAGCACAACTAAAGTGACAATACCCAAGTCACAAATTTGAAATTAAAGGGTGACTGGGGCTTACTCATCGATTCACCTAATTACCTTGGCGAGCTATGACAAGCTCCCAGAATAGGTTATTTTAGCCCAATGCCAAATTTTCAAAATTAAAAATCTAAAATGTAATACTACCCAACATCTAAACAAGTTAACAAGCTACCCATATGCCAATTTACCCCTGTATACTCAGATTTTCACCAAATTTTAACAAAGCATTACCAATTCGACGATTTTCCCTTAAAAAAACGTTGCCTATTTGTCATTGGGAAAATACAAGTCAAATGAAAAACACTGGGTTAATCAGACTTCACCCAAGAAAAATTCAACCTAAACGCTTATCATTCAACAGTTCATTTTCAATTTTTAACCTTCACAATCAATTTTAGCAAGTTTAGGCACAAAATCAACTATTTGAGTTCATGGGCACTATGCAATTAGCTACAATTAAGCAACCCACAAAAAGGATGAACTTGAAAACCAACCTCAAACAAGTACAAATTAGCCACAAGGAGGGAGCATGGGTTTGGGTCGAGAATCACGAACAAATAAGCACTCCATGCAAATCACCACAAAGAGAACATAACCTAGAATATTAGGCTAAGAGTTTAGAATTTAGGAAGTGAAAAGATTCAAAAAGATCAAAGGATGGCCTTTTAAAATAGAAGAGATTCTTGTACTTTCATTGTTAGGTGCATTCGACTGTCTGCGGCCAACATCATTAAACGTGTTCGGTGAATTGCTGAAGGAGCTTAAGCTCAGTGATGATGCTTATACAAATACCAAACCTGAAGTTCAACTCGACGGACCCGATGTAGTTTTCCTAATGTCATTCGACATATCACCGACTTGGTACATGTATGCCAAAATTTTAAGATGTTTCCTCTACCTCATTTGAATCGAGCCAAAAATCAAAAAGGCATGTTGGTCTCAATGTTCAAAAGTCTTTACCATCCAAAACCTACCCTTTAGCTCCGCTAAATCCTTACTGCATCCAACTAAATTACCAAGTTGTACCACCAAATTATCCGAATTACCAAGCTCCACCACCAGATTATCCAAATTACCAAGCTCCTTACCAAGCTACTTTGACAAATTACCCAAATGCCCCTCCTAGCTACCAAACTCCACAATACCCAAATTTCCAAACACCACACCTACTTGCTAAAATCCTTCAAATTATCATCAATTACCTCCATCGTCATGAATTAATTACAATCTTTCTCCTGCAAAACATGAGAAGAAACCTCCTCGAGTCTTTGATGCGTTGGTTGAAAGTTGAACCCAAATTTTTAAGAGATTGAAAGAAGCTAGTCTGATACAAATAATTGATCCAGAAAACGTCAATGTCAATTCCAGACATAACAGGCTCGATCATTATTGTCTTTACCATTCAGGTGTTGGACATACCACCGAGCGTTGCATCAATTTGAAGCATAAAATTCAGGAGTTGATTGATCAAAGAATTGTCACCCTTCCAACTGTCACTTCCAGTACCAATGTAATTCACTGCGAAATCGTGGAGGGTTTACCATTAACATGATTGAAGTCGAAGAAGATTGGTGTGTGGGTAAATCTATAATCCCAACCAACTGTAACCGCCTTGAGAAAGATGTAGCTTTTTTTAACATAAGTGAGAAACCCAAATTTGCGATCATGACATCCTATCAAGCTTTGGTCTTAGAGCTAAGAGAAGATCAGAACACAAAGAGATTAATCATGTTCCACCAAGGCCTTTGCCTCATTTGTATCAGTCCTTTCTGGGAGAGAAATATGCCAATGATGACAGATTTGGAGAAGGAATTGAGGATCTTGTGGAAAAAGGTGATGTTGTGCTCAAGAAGATAATCGAGACACTAGGCATACGAGACGCCGAGCCAATGGTGCAAGTTCTTAATTGAACTTCCACTCTGCTCTTGATTCCCTGCTCATCTTGATAGATAAAGATGAATCTTATGCTATTTCTAAAATCGGTGGTATTCCAAATAAGGCCCCGAATCCACATTCTATGTCACTTTTTTTAATTATATTTTAATTTCCCTCGTAATATTTTGAAAAAGGCAAAATTCCCATGGTTGTGGCCAAAGTTCGTATTTCCTTATTTTCAATGAAAGCCTCTTCTAGTGTGAAAATTTATTTTCCTTGCTTTAATTTTTCTATCTAACAATCTTTGTTTTTTGTTTCAGTAAAAATAATTTTTTTTAAACCTGTCAATATCATGTCATGTCACAAGCTTGATGAACAAAATGAGGTAGGTGAAGATGAGTTTGAAGAGTATGATGAGGAGATCATGATATTCGAACACCTTCTCAAAGATTTGAAACAGTTCGAGAATCAGGATAAGTCAAATCTGGATGAGATAGAAATTGTGAAGCTAGAAAAAACGAATGTGTCAAAGAAACACGAATCAATGTCTATCTGACGGAAGCTCAGAAAAGAAAACTCATCAGTTTGCTTAGACAATACATCGATACAGTTGTTTGATGACATGTCGTAGTTGAGCATAGACATTCATCTCAAGTTGCAAATCGATGCAGATGCTATCAAGAGCTATTATATTTGAAGATTCAGAGTTTCTTTTTTTTTTTTCTATGTAATCGCATCATTTGTTTGTAATCATCTTATGTTCTGTAGTTAGAAAATTATCTCTTGTAATGAACTAAGCCTGAGCTGAATTCTCAATAATGAGATATGTAGGCGGCCTATATCGGCGTCAGTCACCCTTTATCCCTTTTAATGTTTTTCCTTTGTACTTGAACAACGTTCGACCTGAATTCTCAAGAATGAGATACGTAGGCCTATGTCGGCCTCGGTCGGTTCCCTATCAATTTTTTCTATTTTTGTTAATCCTCGAGAGGGGAACTACGTTTGATCTGATTCCTACCTCAACGGGATGCGTAGGCGCCACAACAGCTTGGTCATGTCCCCGTAAGATTTCCATTTCTCTTAATAATGGAAACTGGGACGAAATTTTTAAGAGGGACTCAAAAAATTCTAAAGAGGAAAACATTCCCAATGATTCAAAGCTGAAGATATATTGTGAGTTGCAACTGGGACAGAATTTTTGAGAGGGTCTCAAAAATTCTACAAGTCATATATCAATAGTTCGAGATACGCCAAGACTTCTAACTAGGACAGAGATTTTTGAGGATGGCATTAAAAATTTCTTCAAGCATCACTATAAGTTTGTAGTAAATTTCAAACATTTCAAGCATGATTAGAAGTTTAAAGCTAACTTCAAATGATCTCTAGCATCATTAAAATTTATAGTCAACTTCAGCAATCTTCGATACCGTTG
Source organism: Solanum raphanifolium (assembly GCA_036250405.1). Lineage (NCBI taxonomy): Eukaryota > Viridiplantae > Streptophyta > Magnoliopsida > Solanales > Solanaceae > Solanum > Solanum raphanifolium. The sequence continues at coordinate 3,510 of JAJOOE010009955.1, read as the reverse complement.
AAGTTCAGATTCAACTGCAAATTTTTTCAATTATAGTAGATTTTAGCACGACCATGTCAGAAACTTTCTAAGCTTTAAAGATCTTTTGAATTCTCTATTATAAGCTATCGGACATGCCAAAGTTTCAAACCAAGGACGTTCATTTAAGCTGACATGACATTTGACATGAACTTTTCCAAATTGATTATCGAAAATGTCTTTTTTGTAATAGATTTTTAGTATGTAAAATATTGTGTATAATTTCATCTTATGTCTATCAAAAAGCGAGAGATTGGAGTGATCAATCGAAGATAGGAAGTTAAGGAGAAATCAATCGAAGAAGTCAACATAGATCAATTTGATTTCAAAACTAACATTTTTTCTATGGATGCAGGCAGTGATTGAAGTTTTTCAGAAGGAAAATAAATAGTTAAAAATATGAACAACGACACCTCATTCAAATATCCATCAAAGCATGAGCAAGTGAAAGAATATGTAACAATTCGTATTATGCATATGCTTGTTCTATTCTTGTGATACTTGACATGACCTTATAGTATAGGTGAGGGACCATGTTTCTTATATGATTAGTGTTGGTTTAAACTAGCTCGGAAGGTGATGTGATGTCTTGCACGTTTCAGCATGTGTACTGCAAGTTAACTCCAATGGAAGTATTTAAACTCGAGACAATAATGTGGTAATTGAGCTTAAAGTTGAAAGTTAAGTGCTAAGTTAAAGCAAATGGGATTAATATTTAGAAAATGGAATAAAATAAGTGAGCTGCTTTCTTGACTTAACTAAGCTAGTAGGTGACAAGTAGGTGCATCACCTACTTTGACTTATTGACCAGTCCAAAGGACCAAGTAGGTGCATCACCTACTTGAGCTATATGGATCTAGTTAAAAAGGCCAAGGTTTATGGATCAAATTTGATCCTATGCTAATGGACTCACTTGAGGCCTAAACTAAGTTAAATAAAAGGAAAATGAAATTAAAACCCAGCACCCAAATCTTCCAAGGTTCAATGTAAGTTAAGCCTAACTAAGGAAAACTTTAACCTTTTGAGCAGCTTGATGTACATAAGCAGGTGCATCACCTACTTCCAATTAGTGGCTGAAAATGAAGCTAAAAAGAAGGAAGTTCTAGAGGATATTCTTAAAGGTGAAGAAAACTCAATATAAGATAAATATTGGCTGTTCTTTCCACTCTATTTAAACACATCAATTTAGAATTAACTCCAGCTCTCTCTCTCTCTCTCTCTCTCTCTCTTTCTTTTCTCTTAAGGGTTAAAACAGCAGCCTCAAATTTCTTCTAGGGTTCTTGAAGAAACCTTCATATTTGCAAGTTAAGGTAAGTGAAATCACTTATGGAATTAGCTTAGTTCTCCCATGAATGATTAGGAAACATGTTATTCATACTCAAGTATAAGTACAAGGGCAAAATGTCTCCACAAGTTACTACACACTTTCCTTGATTATTAAGATACTTTTCTCTTCTTCTTTGGTTTAAGTGAGAAGGGAAGTTGAAGTTCTTGAAGATTTCAAGTTAAAAGGGAAAGTTGCATAAATTGAGGTAAGGTGACTGCTCCTTTTTTTGTCCTTTTTATGTATGAGTTTGTATGAAGAATTAAATGTGTATTGTTATTAAGAACTCAAGGGATGGTGAGTTCAATATTTGGTTGCTATGATAAGGTACATTTTGGGCTATTTTATGTGTTTATGTGGGGATAGAATGGTTGATGTTGGGGGAAGGGTGTGAATATTTTATATGGAAATATGGGAGGGTGTGGTGATACACCACCAAACTGAGTGTTTTGTAAGCTTATTACTCACTCCATGCTGGTGTGTGAATGTAATTCGAGGAGAAGTAACTGAACAACGTCCTTGATATGATAAATTATGGACTCACTGCCGGGCTACCTTTTTTGTGAGGTTAAGTAGCCAAATGTGTTGATTAGCTACTAATACTAGTTTTACTTATTTCATTGTAGATTAATAATCTTAAAGGAAGGAGGTTAATTACTTGTAATATCTGAGTTATACAACAAGGTATGTAAGGCTATTCGATTCCATATTCTTTGGTATGAAATCTAATAATTGTGATTAATATCATCAACAAATTGAGTTTCCTAAGCTCTATTCCTATTCAAGGAAACATGGTGGCAGTTTGCGATCTCCAATATAGCTAATAATATTTCCCCCTTCGTAGTTGTAACACTCGGAAAACTAGTCGGTTAAACTAAAGCCTTACTTAGGGATTTTAGAGTTTGACGTGAGGGTTAGAATTGTAAAATGACTTCCCATACTTAGAATGAGGGGTTTAGGGGTTAAACATCAAGGTACGACTCCCCAAGGACCAACCAAGGGGTCCTTGAGGAGGACCCCAAAACAGTCCCTAAAAGTTGCCAAAAAAGGGCCACCTACGGATGGGACTCACACCCCATAGGTGGACCCATGCCCCATGGGAAGGGGTCGTGGGTCAAGGCCCCTTTTTTGAGTTTCAGGCCACCACCCAAGAAGGACCAGTATGGTCTGTAGACCCACCCATGGTCTGTGGGTCGGGGTCTCGTGGGTGAGGCAGTTTTGGGGTTTAGTCGTTTTAAGTTGGAGACTTAGGGGTTAATTCATTATTAGTTAGGGGTTAAGTGGTGTCATTTTATTAGTAATTAGACCACCTATATAAACCTAATAGATCCCTAAATACATTGATCCTAGACATTAATTCTAATTCACCAAAGAATCCAATTCCCTCTCAAAAATCCTCTCTCTAGAAAGTGAAGAAGAAGAAGAAGAAAGTGAAGAAGAAGAAGAAGAAAGTGAAGAAGAAGAAGAAGAGTTTCATGGAGGCTGATGAGTCCACAATTTGGACTATTTTAGGGCTTTATTTTGATAGATTTAGTGTCGTCAAATGCATATTTTGTCTCAATAACTGTGAAAATCCTTGAGTTTCAGGTATTTGGAGTTTGAGACAAAGCATGGACACTATTGGGCAAAAAGGAACAAGGCAACTGAAAAGAATGAAGATCAAATCCCTCCATTTTTGCAAGCTTTAGTGAGGGCTTTATATCCAAGGTATGATATCTTATTCATCCATGGATGGATCCATGGAGGCTGATGAGTCCACAATTTGGACTATTTTAGGGCTTTATTTTGATAGATTTAGTGTCGTCAAATGCATATTTTGTCTCAATAACTGTGAAAATCCTTGAGTTTCAGGTATTTGGAGTTTGAGACAAAGCATGGACACTATTGGGCAAAAAGGAACAAGGCAACTGAAAAGAATGAAGATCAAATCCCTCCATTTTTGCAAGCTTTAGTGAGGGCTTTATATCCAAGGTATGATATCTTATTCATCCATGGATGGATCCATGGAGGCTGATGAGTCCACAATTTGGACTATTTTAGGGCTTTATTTTGATAGATTTAGTGTCGTCAAATGCATATTTTGTCTCAATAACTGTGAAAATCCTTGAGTTTCAGGTATTTGGAGTTTGAGACAAAGCATGGACACTATTGGGCAAAAAGGAACAAGG
>JAJOOE010009954.1:0-20003 GCA_036250405.1 Solanum raphanifolium | reverse complement strand
TATTTTTAATTATGTTGTGAGTATTGTATTTGTATATGGTGTTTTGTAAAAATTATTATATGAAATAAACAGTTGGTTTTTATACCTCTCTTCTTAGAATTCCAGAATAGTCTTAAAGTGAAGGTTGCGATCTTCAGCCTTAAGGAGGAACAGTGAGGAAGTAGCCGTAAAACTGAGGTTGTTAGGTGAAAAACTGTTCATGGCCTGAAGGGAGAACTTCTGCGGAAGTGATAAGGACTGTTCATCGAAGAAAGAGAAGAAAGGTATACACGCAAACTTTTGTTTCATATTATTAATTTTACAAATATACCATATGGCATACATTACTTAGACATAAGAAAAAATACTTAGTACCTACAGGGAAATAAAATTTTATGATGATAATCATGCTATTTGCATATCATGTCAAAAGACAAAAAAATGTGTTAATCGCATAATGAAAAACATTCAGCAAGCTTTGCATAACATAAGAAAAAGAGCTTGGAAGCATAAAAAGGCTTTATTTCATATGGATAAAGCAATTTTAGAAATGGAACAAGTATATAGGCATACTCATTATGATGCATTAATATTTACAATACATGAAATAAAGATGTATAGAATACAAGAATATTTTGAGTATAAAAATGCTCTATCTATCTTAAAAAAGAATAGAGTTCTCACTGCATAATCCGCAACCCTGTTAAAAATAAAACAGCGTAAAAATATTGGTATCATTTTCGCATTTACATGCCCTTCTTTAGGAATCGCGCAAATTCCTCAATATTTCGTGTGTAATAGACCATGAATCTGGCAACCCGGAGAATCTAATTTTTTTTCTCAACAAACTTTATGAGGACCTCCGTATTGAGTTGGGGAACCATTACATATACTCACACCATTTTTTTTCACGCCCATTTCCGCATTTATAGATCCTCTTTTAGGAATAGCGTAAATTCCTCAATTTTTCATGTGTAGATGCCCATGGATCAGGCGCCTCTAAGAAGCCAAAAAAATTTATGAGGACCTCTGTATCGAGTTAGGGAACTATCACGTATACTCACACCATTTTTTCACACCGATTTCCACATTTACAGGCCCTTTTTTAGGATTCTCGCCAATTCCTCACTTTTTCAGGTGTATTAGATCATGAATTTAGCGCCCCGGAGCACCGAAATTTTTTATTCTAAAAAAACTTTATTAGGACCTCTATATTGAATTGGGGAACCATCACGTATACTCACACAATTTTTTTCTTGCCTATTTTCGCATTTATAGACCCTTTTTAGGAATCGTGCAAATTTCTCAATTTTTCGTGTGTATTAGCCCATGAATCTGGCGCCCCAGAGCACCCAAAATTTTTTACTCAAAAAACTTTATGAGGACCTCTGTATCGAGTTGGGGAACTATCACTTATACTCACATTTTTTTCATGCTCATTTATGCATTTACAGATCCTTTTTTAGGAATCGCGCAAATTCCTCAATTTTTCGTATGTATTAGCCCATGGATCTAGCGCTCTAGATCACCCAAATTTTTTCTTTCAAAAACCTTTATAAGGACCTGCGTATCGAGTTGGGGAACCATCATGTATACTCATACCAAATTTTTCACATCAATTTCCGCATTTACATGCCCTTTTTTTTAGAAATCACACAAATTTCTCAATTTTTCGTGTGTATTAGCTCATGAATCTGGCACCCCAGAGCACCTAATTTTTTTTTCTCAAAATACTTTATGAGGACCTCTGTATTGAGTTGGAGAACCATCATGTACACTAACACCGTTATTTTCAAGCCCATTTCTGCATTTACATGCCCCTTTTTTAGGAATCACACAAATTCCTCAATTTTTTCGTGTGTATTAGGCAATGGATCTAATGTCCCGGAGCACCTAATTTTTTTTTTCTAAACAAACTTTATGATAACATCCGTATCGAGTTGTGAAACCATCACTTATACTCATATCATTTTTTTCACGCCCATTTCCACATTTGCATGCCCTTTTTCAGGAATCACGTAAATTCCTCAGTTTTTTTGTGTCTATTAGCCCATGGATCTGACGCTTCGGACTACTAAATTTATTTTCTCAAAAAACTCTATGAGGACCTCCGTATCAAGTTGGGGAACCATCACATATACTCACACCATTTTTTCACGTCCATTTCCGCATTTACATGCCCTTATTTAGAAATCACACGAATTCCTCAAATTTTCGTGTGTATAAGCCCATGGATCTGGCGCCCCGGTGCATCCAAAAATTTTTTATCATAAAAATTTATGAGGACCTCCGTATTAAGTTGGGGAATCATCACGTAAACTCACACTATTTTTTCACACCCATTTCCACATTTACCGGCCTTTTTTAGGAATCGCGTAAATTCCTTATTTTTTATGTGTATTATAGCCCATGGAAATGACTTCTCAGAGCACCCAAATTTTTTTTCTCAAAAAACTTTATGAGGACATCTATATTGAATTGGGGAACCATCACGTATACTCACACCATTTTTTTCACACCCATTTTCGCATTTACAGACCTTTTTTAGAAATTGCGCAAACTTCATAATTTTTCGTATGTATTATAGCTCATGTATCTGGCGCCCCGGAGCACTCAAATATTTTTTCTTAAAAAACTTTATGAGGACATCCGTATCGAGTTGGGGAACCATCACTTATACTCACACATTTTTTGTCACGCTCATTTCTGTATTTATAGACCCTTTTTTAGGAATCACGCAAATTCTCAATTTTTCGTATGTATTATCCCATGGATCTGGCGCCCAGAGCACCCAATTTTGTTTTCTCAAAAGCCTTTATGAGTACCTCCGTATCAAGTTGGGGAACCATCATGTATACTCACACCAATTTTTTCACACCCATTTCCGCATTTAAATGTCCTTTTATTAGAAATTGCGCAAATCCTCAATTTTTCGTGTGTATTATCCCATGGATCTGGTGCCCCGGAGCACCTAATTTTTTTCTCAAAATACATTTTATGATGACCTCCGTATTGAGTTGGCGAACCATCACGTATACTCATACCATTTTTTTCAAGCCATTTCCGCATTTATAGGCCCTTTTTTAGAAATCACACAAATTCCTCAATTTTTTCGTTTATATTAGCCAATGGATCTAAGCCTCGGAGCACCCAATTTTTTTTTTCTAAACAAACTTTATGAGGACCTCTGTATCGAGTTGGAAAACCATCACTTATACTCAATCCATTTTTTCACGCCCATTTCCACATTTACATGCCTTTTTTTAGGGATCGCGCAAATTCCTCAATATTTCGTGTCTATTAGCCCATGGATCTGGCACCCCGGAGTACTCAATTTTTTTACTCAAAAAACTCTATGAGGACCGACGTATCAAGTTGGGGAACCATCACATATACTCACACCATTTTTTCACGTCCATTCCCGTATTTACAGTCTCTTAATTAGGAATCGCGCGAATTTCTCATTTTTTGTGTGTATTAGCCCATGGATCTGGCGCCCCGGAGTATCCAAATTTTTTTTATCAAAAAAATTTATGAGGACCTCCGTATTAAGTTAGGGAACCATCACGTAAACTCACACCATTTTTTCACGCCCATTTCCACATTTACATGCCTTTTTTTAGGAATCGCGCAAATTTCTCAAATTTTTATGTGTATTATAGCCCATGGAAATGGCTTCCCGGAGCACCCAAATTTTTTTATCAAAAAACTTTATGAGGACCTCCGTATCGAGTTGGGTAACCATCACGTATACTTACACAATTTTTTTCACGCCCATTTCCGCATTTATAGTCCTTTTTTTAGGAATTACGCAAATTCCTCAATTTTTCGTGTGTAAATGCTCATGGATTTGGCGCCCTAGAGCACACAAAAAATTTTTCTCAAAAAAATTTATGAGGACCTCCGTATCGAATTGGGGAACTATCACGTATACTTACATCATTTTTTTCACGTCTATTTCCGCATTTTTGATACTTTTTTAGAAATCGCGCAAATTCTTTAATTTTTCGTGTGTATTAGGCCATGGATATGGCGCCCCGGAATACCCAAAATATTTTTCTTAAAAAAGAGTATGTGGAACTCTGTATTGAGTTGGGGAACCATCACGTATACTCAAACCATTTTTTTCACGCCCATTTCCACATTTATACTTCCATTTTGAGGATCGCGCAAGTTCCATAATTTTTTGTGTGTATTCATGGATCTGGCGCCCCGGAGCACCCTAAAGATTTTTTTCAAAAATCTTTATGTGGACCTCCGTATTGAGTTGGAAAACCATCACGTATACTCACACCAATTTTTTCACGTCGATTTTCGCATTTACAGGCCCTTTTTAAGGAATCGCGCAAATTTCTCAATTTTTCATGTGTATTAGCACATGGATCTGGCGCCCTGGAGCACCCGAATTTTTTCTCACAAAAAACATTATGAAGAACTCCGTATCGAGTTAGGGAACCATCACGTATACTCGCACAATTTTTTTCATGCCTATACCGCATTTACAATCCATGTATATTAGCCCATGGATCTGGTGCCTCGGAACACCTAAAATTTACTTCTCAAAAAACTGTATGAGGACATCTGTATCGAGTTGAGGAACCACGTATACTCACACCATTTTTTTCACGCCTATTCCCGCATTTACAAGCCCTTATTTAGGAATCACACGAATTTCTCAATTTTTCGTATATATTAGCCATGGATCTGGCTTTCCGGAGTATAAAAAATATTTTTCTCAAAAAACTTTATGAGGACCTCTATATTAAGTTAGGGAACCATCACGTAAACTCACACCACTTTTTCACTCCCATTCCTACCTTTGCATACCCTTTTTAGGAATCATGCAAATTCCTCAATTTTATGTGTGTATTAGCCCATTGATCTGACTTTTCGGAGCACCCAATTTTTTTTCTCAAAAAACTTTATGAGGATCGTCATATCGAGTTGGAGAACCACATATACTCACACTTTTTTTTACGCCCATTTTCGCGTTTATAGTCTCTTTTTAGGAATCACGTAAATTCCTTATTCTTTTGTGTGTAAATGTCCATGGATCTAACGCCTAGAGCATCCAAAAAAAATTTCTCAATAAAATTTAAGAGGACCTTCGTATCGAATTGGGGAACTATCACGTATACTAACAACATTTTTTTCACGCCCATTTCCACATTTACAGGCTCTTTTTAGAAATCGTTCAAATTTCTCAATTTATCGTGTGTATTAGCTCATGGGTCTGGCTCTCCGGAGCACCAATTTTTTTTTTTTGAAAAAACTTTATGAGGACCTCTATATTAAGTTGGGGAACCATCACATATACTGACACCATTTTTTTCACGTCCATTTCCGCATTTACAAGCCCTTTTTTAGGAATCGTGCAAATTCCTCAATTTTTTATGTGTATTAGCCCATAGATCTGGCGCCTCGAAGCACCCAATTTTTTTCTCAAAAAACTTTATAAGGACCTCCATATCGAGTTGGGGAACCATCACGTATACTCACACAATTTGTTTCACCCCCATTTCCACATTTACTGGCCCTTTATTAGGAATCGCGCAAATTCCTCAATTCTTTCGTGTGTATATTAGACCATGTATCTGGCGGCCTAGAGCACCCAATTTTTTTTCTCAAAAAATCTTTTTGAGGACCTTCGTATCGAGTTGAGGAACATCAGTTATACTCACATCATATTTTTCACGCATATTTCCACATTTACATGCCCTTTTTTCGAAATCGGGCAAATTCCTCATATTTTCATGTCTATTAACCCATTGATCTGGTGCCGCGGAGTATCCAAAGTTTTTCTCAAAAAACATTATGAGAAACTACGTATCGAGTTGGGAACCATCAAGTAAACTCACACCATTTTTATCACGCTCATTCCCGCGTTTATAGGCCCTTATTAAGAAATCATGCAAATTCCTCAATTTTTCGTGTGTATTAGCTAATAGATATGGTGACCTAGAGTGTTCAATTTTTTTTTCTAAAAACACTTTATGACGACCTCCGTATTGAGTTGGGGAACCATCACGTAAACTCACACCATTATTTTCATGCTTATTTCCACATTTACATGCCCTTTTTAGGAATCACGCATATTTCTCAATTTTTCGTGTGTTAATTAATTAGCTCATGGATCTGGCTTCTTGGAGCACCCATAATTTTTTTCTCAAAAAACATTATGAGGAACTCCGAATCGAATTGGGGAACCATCACATATACTTAAACCATTTTTTTCACGCCCATTTCGGTATTTACATGCCATTTTTTAGGAATCGCCCAAATTCCTCAATTTTTTTTGTGTGTATTAGCCTATGGATTTGACATCCCAAAGCACCCAATTTTTTTTCTCAAAAAACTTTATGAGGAACTCCGTATACAGTTGGGGAACCATCACATATACTCACACCATTTTGTCACGCCCATTTCTGCATTTACAGGCCCCTTCTTTAGAAATCACGCAAATTTCTAAATATTTCGTGTGTATTAGCTGATGGATCTGGCGCCTCGTAGCACTCAATTTTTTATCTCAAAATACTTTATGAGGACCTCCGTATTGAGTTGGGGAACCATCACGTATACTCACACCATTTTTTTCAAGCCCATTTCCGCATTCATATTCCTTTTTTTGGGAATCGTGCAAATTCTTTAATTTTTTCGTCTGTGTTAGACCATAGATCTAACCCCCATTAGTACCCAACTATTTTCTCATAAAACGTTATGAAGACCTCCTTATCGAGTTGGGGAACCATCACTTATATTCACACAATTTTTTTCACGTCTATTTTCGTATTTACAGACCCCTTTTTAGGAATTGCGCAAATTTCTCAATTTTTCGTGTCTATTAGTCAATGGATCTGACGCCCCGGAGTAATCAATTTTTTTGATGAGGAACTCTATATCGAGTTGGGGAACCATCACTTATACTCGCATCATTTTTTTCACGCCCATTCCCGCAATTATAGGCCCTTAAATAGGAATCACAGAAATTTCTCTATTTTTCGTGTGTATTAACCGATGTATCTGGCGCCCTGTAGTACTCAAATCTTTTTCTTAAAAAAATTTATGAGGACCTCGTTATTGAATTGGGGAACCATCACGTAAACTCAAACCATTTTTTTCATGTTCTTTTCCACATTTTCATGTATTTTTTCAGATATCGCGCAAATTTCTCAATTGTTCATGTGTATTAGCCCATAGACCTGGCTTCCCGGAGCACCCTAAAGTTTTTTCTCAGAAAACATTATGAGGACCTCCATATCGAGTTGGGAACCATCACGTATACTCACACCATTTTTTTCACGCCCTTTTTAGCATTTATAGGGCCTTTTTTTGAAATCGCACAAATTCCTCAATTATTCATGTGTATTAGCCCATGGATCTGGCGCCAGAGGACCCAATTTTTTTTCTCAAAAAACATTATGAGGAACTTCGTATCGAGTTGGGGAACCATCACGTATACTCGCACTATCTTTTTGACTCCCATTTCCGCGTTAACATGCACTTTTTTTAGGAATCACGTAAATTGCTCAATTTTGTGTGTGTATTAGCCCATGGATCTGGCGCCCGAATCACCCAATTTTTTTTTCCAAAAGACTTTATGAGGACCTCCTTATCGAGTTGGGGAACCATCACATATACTCACATAATTGTTTTTACGCTCATTTCCGCATTTACATGCCTTTTTTTAAGAATTGCACAAATTCCTCAATTTTTCATGTATATTATTAGCCAATGGACGAGCGCCCTAGAGCATCTGAATTTTTTTTAGCAAAAAACTTTATGAGGACCTCCGTATCGAGTTAGGGAACCATCACGTATACTCACACCATTTTTTTCACGCTATTTCCGCTTTTACAAGTTCATTTTTTGGGAATTGCAAATTCATCAATTTTTCGTGTGTTTAGCCCATGGATCAGGCGTCTGTAGCATCCAAATTTTTTTTCTAAAAAAACTTTATAAGGACCTTCGTATCGAGTTGTGGAACCATTACGTATACTCACACCATTTTTCAATCCCATTTCCACATTTACAGGTCCTCTTTTAGGAATTGCGCAAATTCCTCAATTTTCGTGTGTCTTAATGCTACCCAATACCCCTTCCTTTTCCAAATATTTTTACGAATACGCTTTTTTGATGTCGAAGTGCGTTTTTTTGGAACTGCCATTTAGAAATTTAAAAATTACTGATTGTTATAGCTGGATGTGAAAGACATCTATTGTTCAAAACGAATTCTTTTTACTACTATTTATTTTCGAGCTAATAGTGTCCTCCTAATTTATTTTCTCAAAAAACTTTAAGAGGATCTTCGTATCGAGTTGGGGAACAATCACGTATGTTCACACCATTTTTTCATGCCCATTTTCGCATTTAAGGACCCCTTTTTAAGAATCATGCAAATTCCTCAATTATTCATGTGTATTATCCCATGGATTTGACGCCATGGAACACCAAAATATTTTTCTTAAAAAACTTTATTAAGATCTCCGTATCGAGTTGGGGAACCATCATGTATATTCACTCAAATTTTTTTACGCCCATTTTCGCATTTACAGACCCTCTTTTAGGAATTGCACAAATTCCTCATGTTAACGTGTGTATTATATCCCATGGATCTGGTCCCTCACAGAACCTACAAATTTTTCCGCAAATTTTTTTATGAGAACCTCCGTATTGAGTTGGGGAACCATCACGTATAATTACACCATTTTTTAAAATCCTATTTCCGCTTTATAGGCCCTTTTTAGGAAACACGCAAATTTCTCATTTTTCCGTGTGTATTAGCACATGGATCTGGAGCCTCGAAGCACCGACTTTTTTTCCCTAAAAAACCTTTATGAGGACCTATGTATCAAGTTGGGGAACCATCACGTATACTCACACCATTTCTTTCAAGCCCATTTCCGCATTTATAGGCCTTTTTTTAGGAATCACACAAATTCCTCAATTTTTCGTGTGTATTAGCCCATAGATATAGCGCCCAGAGCACCTAACATTTTTTCTCAAAAATGTTTATGAGGACCTCCGTATTGAGTTGGGGAACCATCACGTATATTCACACCATTTTTTAAGGCCATTTCCAAATTTACATACCCTTTTTTAGAAGTCACGTAAATTTCTCATTTTTTCGTGTGTATTAGCCCATTGATCAGGCGCCCAGAGAACCCATTATTTTTTCTCAAAAAGACTTTATAAGGACTTTCGTATTGAGTTGGAAAACCATCACGTATACTCACATCATTTTTTCATGCCCATTTCTGCTTTTACAGTCCCTTTTTCAGGAGTCACGCAAAATTCTCAATTTTTCGTGTGTATTGGCCCATAGATCTAGCTCCCCGGAGCCTCAATTTATTTTCTCAAAAACCTTTATGAGGACCTCCGTATTGAGTTGGGAAACCATCACATATACTCACATCATTTTATTACGCCCATTTTTGCATTTACAAGCCTTTTTTAGGAATCGCACAAATTTCTCAAATTTTGTGTATTAGCCCATGGTTCTGGCACCCTAAAGCACAATTTTTTTTTCTCAAAATACTTTATGAGGACCTCGTATTGAGTTGTAGAACTATAATGTATACTCACACCATGTGTTTCAAGCCCATTTCCGCATTTAAAGGCCTTTTCATAAGAATCGCGCAAATATTTCAATTTTTCGTGTGTTAACCTATGGATTTGGTGGCCCAGAGCACCCAAAATATTTTTCTCAAAAACGTTTATAAGAACCTCCGTACTGAGTTGGGGAACCATCACTTATACTCGCACCACTTTTTTCAAGGCCATTTTTACATTTAAAAGCCTCTTTTTAGAAACTGTGCAAATTCCTTAATTTTTTCGTGTGTTACCCATGGATCTGGCGCCGCGGAACACCCAAATGTTTTTAATAAAAAACTTTGTGACGACCTTCATATCGAGTTAGGAAACCATCACATATACTCACACCAGTTTTTTTCACATCCATTTTCACATTAACATGCCATTTTTTTTGGAATCGCTCAAATTCCTCTATTTTTCGTGTGTATTAGCTAATGGACATGGCGCTAGGAGCACCAATTTTTTTTTCTCAGAAAACCTTATGAGGACCTTTGTATTGAGTTGGGGTACCATAACATTTACTCACACCATTTTTTTTCTCGCCCATTTTCGCATTTACAAGCCTTTTTTTAGGAATCGTGCAAATTTTCAATTTTTCGTGTGCATTAGCCCATGGATCTGACGCCCCGGAGCACCCAATTTTTTTTTCTCAAAAACTTTATGCGCACCTTCTTATCAAGTTGGGGAACCATCACGTATACTCACACCATTTTTTTCACACCCATTTCCGCATTTACAGGCCCTTTTTTAAGAATCACGCAAATTCCTCAAATTTTAGTGTGTATTAGCCCATGCAACTGGTGCCACGGAGTACCCAAATTTTTTTCTCAAAATTTTTTATGAGGACTTTCATATCAATTCCTCATTTACAGTCCCTTTTTAAGAAACGCGCAAATTTTTCAATTTTTCGTGTGTATTGTCCCATGGATCTGACGCTAGAAGCCCCAAATGTTTTTTTCTCAAAAACTTTGAGGACCTCCATATCGAGTTGGGTAACCATCTTGTATACTCACACCATTTTTTTTCACCCCCATTTGCGTATTTACTTGCCTTTTTTTTAGAAATCGCGCAAATTTCTCAATTTTTCGTGTGTATTAGCCTATGGATCAGGCGCCTCAGAGCACCAATTTTTTTTCTTAAAAATCTTTATGAGGATCTCTGTATCGATTTGGGGAACCATCACGTATACTCATACCATTTTTCCATGCCCATTATCGCATTTATAGGCCCTTTTTAGGAATTACACAAATTTCTCAATTTTTCGTGTGTATTAGCCATTGATGTGGCGCCCCGGAGCACCCAAATTTTTTTCTCAAAAAACTTTATAAGGACCTCCGTATCGAGTTGGGGAATCATCACGTATACTCACACCATTTTTTCACGCTCGATTCCGTATTTATAGACCCTTTTTTAGGAATCGCGCAAATTCCTCAATTTTTCATTTGTATTAGCCCATGGATCTGACGCCCCAAGGAATACAAAAAATTTATCTTAGAAGAGCTTATGAGGACCTCCATATTGAGTTGAGGAACCATTACGTATACTCACACCATTTTATTCAAGTCCATTTCCACATTTACATGTCCTTTTTTTAGAAAACATCCAATTTTTTAATTTTTTGTGTGTGTATTAGCCTATGGATTTGATACACCGGAGCACCCAAAATCTTTTTGTCAAATTTTTTTATGAGGACCTCTGTATTGAGTTAGGGAACCATCACGTATACTCATATTATTAGGAATCTCGCAAATTTCTCAATCACTCGTCTGTATTAGATCATGGATCTGGCGCTATGTTGCACCCAATTTTTTTTTCTCAAAAAACTTTATGAGGACTTCCGTATCGAGTTGGGGAGCCATAACGTATTCTCACACCATTTTTTTCAAGCCCATTTTTGCAGTTACAGGCCCTATTTTAGGAATCACGCAAATTCCTCAATTTTTCGTATGTTAGCCCATGGATGTGGCGCTCCAAAGCACCCAAAATGTTTTACTCAAAAAACTTTATGAGGAATTCCTTATCGAGTTGGGGTACCATCACGTATACTCACACCATATTTTTCACTCCCATTTCGATATTTTTCATCCCCTTGTTTAGGAATTGCGCAAATTCCTCAATTTTTCGTGTGTATTATCCTATGGATCTAGAACCCTGGAGCAACCAAAGTTTTTTTTTGAAATTTTTTATGAGGACCTCCGTATCGAGTTGGAGAATTATCACGTATGATCACACCAATTTTTTCACTCCCATTTCCGCATTTACATGCTCTTTTTAAGAATCGCTCCAATTCTTCAATTTTTCTTGTGTATTGGCCCATGGATCTGGCACCCTGGAGCCCTATTTTTTTTTCTCAAAAACTTTTATGAGAAAGTCTGTATCAATTTGGGGAACCATCACGTATACTCGCATAATTTTTTTCAAGCCCATTTCCCCATTTACAGTCCCTTTTTTAGGAATCACGCAAATTTCTCAATTTGTTTTGTGTGTATCAGCCCATGGTTTTGGTGCCCCGAAGTACACAACATTTTTTCTCAAAAATCTTTATGAGGATCTTCGTATCGAGTTGGGAACTGTCACGTATACTTACACCATTTTTTTCACGTTCATTTTTCACATTTACAAGCCCTTTTTCTAGGAATCGCGCAAATTCCTCACTTTTTCGTGTGTATTAGCCCATGGATTTGGCGACCTGGAGCACCCAAAATTTCATCTCAAAAAACTTTATGAGGATCTCCATATCGAGTTGGGGAACCAGCACATATACTCACACCATTTTTTTCACGCCCATTTATGCATTTACATGTCTTTTTTTTAGGAATTGTGCAAATTCTTCAATTTTTCGTGTGTATTAGCCCATAGATCTGGCTTCTCGGTGCACACAAATTGTTTTTCTCAAAAACTTTATGAGTAACTCCATATCGAGTTGGGGAACCATCGTATACTCACACCATTTTTTTCATGCCCATTTCCGCATTTACAGGCATTTTTTAGGAATCGCGTAAATTCCTCAATTTTTCGTGTGTATTAGCCCATGGATCTTGTGCACCGAAGCACCCCAAATTTTTTTCTCAAAAAACTTTATGAGGACCTCCGTATCGAGTTAGGGAACCATCACGTATACTCACACCATTTTTTTCACGCCCATTTCTGCATTTATAGGCCGTTTTGGTTCCCCAGTTCCGTCAGGAGCTATTTTGCCCTTTTGGTTACAAAAAGATTTGATATACTATTTATGTTTTTTGAAAGAAAAAAATTGCTCTTTTGACTTCGAATTCGGATAAAGTCTGTGTGCTTTCTACTCTCTCAAGATTTCACTGGTGAATTACACTGGATATGTTATTGTTAATGTGAATGCAATTTTGATTTTTGTAATACTGCAATATTACTGAATTTTATTTGTTTACAACATTTATGATATACAATTGATCTGTTTCACAATATTTTTTAGGTACTAATAATTATATATATATATATATATATATATATTATATTATTCTAACATATTATATATAGATGCTTCTGAATTATAATATAATAATTACATAATCTTATAAATTTTCTAAGATCTCATCCTAGTCAACCTTTGACCGTTTTTTCATATATAACTTTTCAACCAAGAAACAAATCAATTATAAATGGAAAAAAATAATAAATGAATCTCATTTTACTTTCCATTATAATTTAGAAAAATATTACAAAATGTACTATAAAAAGCCTCTTGCACCTTGCCCCAAAGTATCTCATTGACATTATTTTAATAAGAATGGCCAAGCTTTTGAACTTTGCTCTTGGTTTCCTTCTCATTGTTTCAGGTTTTTTTTGTTATCTTGTTTAGTCATTTTTTTTAATTTGAAATTTAACCTCTTCATTTTTGTGACATATATATGATAATGTAATGAATATTTATATGATATATGTGTAATTTAATCGATTGTAATAGGTTATTTCTTTGTTTTTACAGGTAACCATCTTTGAGTGATATATATAGAGAATTAATTACCTAATGTTATAGGTCAAGTTTATCTGATCGTATAAAAATTCTTAGAAGACACAAATAGTAGGTTACTCTGATAGGCTACAAACTACACATACGTTCCTTGATTGATTTTGTCTGAAAATGCACATATAGATAGTAGTGTCATGAATTTATGATGAAAAAAGAACAGTTTTTTTTTTTTTTTTTTGCTTGTGTATAATGAAATGTTATTTTTCATGAATTTGATTGCAGTTGCTTTGGATCTGTGTCCAGTGAATGCACAACGTAGATGCACTGAAATTTTGGATCCAAATAATTGTGTTCCTGATGATTGCAAAAATGAATGCATTCAGAAACACAATGGGAATGGACTTTGTGTAGGTAGTTCTGGTACTGGCCAATTTGCTTGTGCTTGTACTTATGATTGTAACCTTGATGAATCAAATTCTCTAAATTAATTGTCATTCAAACACAAAATGATTTACAAGTGATCAATCGAAAGTTGTTTTTTATTTATGAGAATCATTTTTCATCCTTCTCTGGCATTTGATTTTATTATGTTTTTATTTAACCATCCGATATACAAAACCTATTAACGCAATTAAACTAAAATTTTGTAAGTGTGTTTTGTTGATATATTGTCTAATCTATGAGAATCAAGTTTTTTCCTTCCCTAAACCAATAAATGGAAGTGAACCCTCAACTTTTGTGAGACACACATTTACATCAAAATTTGAGACACTCCTCAGGGTGTATTCGTGTTTTATAAGACTATTGGACTCCAACTTTTCATCTAAATTCTCTAATGAGAGTGTAAACAAAAATTCACTAAATTGTTATAAAAAAATAGTTTTGAAACCTAAAATTAGCTCGTTGCCGTTTTCATGAACCCAACCCAAGGGAAATACCTTAATATCTCATTATTTTAAATTTAATATTAGAATATATTTTACATATAAAAATTTATTTGGTATGGTTCAATATTTTCTTGATGCATTTTTATAAAATTTATAACCTACAAAATAACTCGATGTATTTATAAATTTGGCACGCCCCAAATGAAGGGATCACAACTGGCACTCAATAGGTTATACGACTGAGCTAGTCATCTGACTAGACATTACCCAAAAGTTGTTTACTAACCAGATTCTACTCTAACAATTAATGGTAAAATGGTCATAACTTTTTACATTAATATTTGACTGACAAATGGTAATTTTGTGCCTCTCACATATCTTCAATATAATAGGTTGTGGGGCCTCTAAATAATTATATATCGGGATATATGCTCGCTCCAATCCAACCTAATAACAAGATACAATAACAATTTTCAAATAATTTATCCTTCAATTTGAGATTTTGTTTCCAAAGCTCCCTTTGGTCTCTAGATTAGTCTACAAGATTCCAAGTGACTTATTACACATATCTCTTCCTATAATCACTATTTAAAATCGCTCTCGATATCTCATCAACCATTGATGTGAAGTGCGAAAAATTAGTCCCATAAGTTATTGGTGGCCTAATTTAAATATTCTTAATGTGTGGGGTGTTACGTCTTTTCCCCTTAAAAGTGTTCATCCTCTAATGATAATTCACTTTCTTGGGGCTAAGTTTGAGAAATTTTCAAAATTTTGACAAAGTTTCCTTTGTAAAATGGACTATATAAAGATCTAAAACTCAGAAAAGTTCAACAGGGCACCTCAAAGATTGATACAATACATAATCAAAGCTCCAAGTACAATCAAATAGCAATAGTGCATGTACTCATCTCACTTGTCATCACTGACTAAATGACATTGAAACCACTAAGAAATAACTCATTTGTGATGCATACGTTTTGTAATACTTAAACCGATAACTTATACGTTTATAGCATCCACACGACTAAATATTTAACCCCTAAATACTGTCATGATTCCGACTCGCCGTGAGTGACACTCACACTAAAATCAGTGGGAAAACCAACACCAATCAACCCTTAATTAACTCCAAAATTAAAATAACAATTTAAGTAAAAAAATCAAGATTCATATATAAAAACCACAGTCTAAAAACACTTGCAGAAATATTTCCCATAGAATCAGAAGGTTGTGTATCAAAACTCTATATGATCTAGAATAAGAGGATGCAATCCCAAAAACAAGAAAAAAATCGAAAGAGTCTGAGCTCCAAAGAGATGGACAAAGAAAATAAAGATGAATCCGTGGCAGACCGGAGGAAGTATCAATAACTAGGGAATCACAATTAAGATAGCGAAACAACCACCTGAATATGTATTGTACTCAACAAACAAAGAGCAAGTGCAATATGGGTACATAAACCACAGTGTACTGGTAGGATTATCGTCTAGCTCCAAAGATATGAATGTAAACACATAACTAAAATATAGTAAAGACAAGACAACACATACATCAACCAAGTCAGCAAAACACCTAGACTCTCAATCACCAATCCCGACTTAACCATTTATATGAAGCATGTCCCACATGATCACAAACAAGTCCGGTTCACTCAAGGAACCAATACACAAGAGAATAGTAAAAAATGTACCAAACGTGACACTTGAGCCAAATGATAACATATACCAGACGTAGTACTCTAGCCAATCAAGAGATATTATTTATCAGGCATAATACCCAAGCCAACTGATAATATGTACAAGGCGTGGTACCCGAGCCAATCAAGAGATATTTTGTACCAGGCGTGGTACCCAAGGTACACGACATGATACCCGAGTTAACCGAGATATATTTCATACCAGGCGTGGTACCCGAGCAACCTGATAGTCAAACAAACACAATAAAATAAAATCACACTTGTAAATACAAGTAATCAAAACACTTTTATTGCATGAGATTATCAACAATTCATCATTTCTTATTTAACCCTTACGTTTTCCCTAAAATGAATTGTACATGTTTCACTATAAAGACAATTAACATGCATACATAGCATTGCTGGGAAACTAACAATCGTCACCTACCTCGAACTATCCTTGGAAGCTCTATTGAACTCGAGTCTTCCCCTTGTGTTCTTGATCTACAAATAATCAATACAACACATAATCACACCTCAATATCCTAAAAACCTGGATTGTACCCTATTCCGAACCCTAGGTCATTCTCATGATCATCCCATCCAAATCAAGGGTTCTTCATTATTAAATTAAACAAAACTTTGCCTTAAGATTGTCACCACAAATTTTAAGGCTTAAGAATCGAATTAGTAAGTTAAAATTGTAATTAACTTACCTTCATAGATGAAAATGATTGAAAATAAGAGAAAATCACCCTAGGTCTCCCCTACACTTCCCCAAAAAACTCTTGGATGATTATGGGCGGTTTTGGGGAGTTTATGCATTTTTGGCGACTTATCCTGCCATAGAGGCCTAATCCCGCTACAACGACGGTGTTGTAGCATGACATTATGCTACAACAAGAATTAATTTGGCCATCGTAGTACTCTACCCTTTGCCTTAGCGACTTGCACATAAATGAAACTCGTCAAATCCTCCTTAAAGTCTCTATTTCACAATACACCTTCAAACCTGGACGTTGAAACTAATCCCCCCCACCCTCCACCAAATTTGATATAGAAAGTTCTACTTATCTAAATTCACTTATGAAATTAAACCCCTATTGTCAAGACCTAGACCATCGTGAGTTGTACCTACACTAACCCTTCGGTGGAAGAACTATTTTCTAACCTAGCGTGACCTATCAAGACCAGTTTAGAAATCAATCATGAAAGGAAAAAAAGCTAATTAGCAGTCTTAATAGATAAAAGAACAAAATTTTATTTGAATTCCAAGTTTAATAGAAATTTTCCCATAAAGTCAACCACTTAAAAAAATCATTGCAGAATCAGCTCCATACAGTCTGATAGTCATAGTACTAAAACTCTAAGTATCGTAAATAAAAGGGATGCAACCCCGACTAATAAAGCATGCATAAGTCTAGAATCTAAATGTATATGTCTAAAAACATAGACAACTAGATAAGGAAGAAACCATGACAACCCAAAAGAAATAGCCCACCCTTCAATTCAGATGTCTTTCTTCTCACAGCTGAGGTCTCGAAGCAAACACATGAATATACCCTGTACTCAACAAACACACACATACCACTCATGGAACGTGCACACACCACTCATGGAACCCACACACAAACTGTTAGTGTACAAATATGGTACTAGAACCAATCACTATTAGTATTCATACCAAGAGTGGTACTCAAGCCAACTGTTAGAATTCATGTACCAGCATGGTACCCGAGCCAACC
Organism: Solanum raphanifolium; assembly: GCA_036250405.1. Lineage (NCBI taxonomy): Eukaryota > Viridiplantae > Streptophyta > Magnoliopsida > Solanales > Solanaceae > Solanum > Solanum raphanifolium. Next base: position 2,177 of record JAJOOE010009954.1, on the reverse strand, counting down.
ATCAATCACAAATAATAACATGCACAACCACAATCACAATGAGAAACCAACTTGAAACCACAAGTAAATAAATAGGTTTGATTACATAAGATTACCACATGATATCATTTCACATTAACCTTTCAGTTTTCCCCCAAATGCATCACACAATAATACTACAAAGCAATTGACATGCACAAATTACATACTTTGTAAACAACAATCATCACCTACCTCGAAGCAAACCTTGGAAACTTAAAAAAACTTGAGTTTTCCCTTTTTATAGTGCCATGCTTGTTCTTGGTCTAACCAATAATGAAAATACAATAATCAATCAGTAATCGCTTAACAATACCTGAATTAAAACCAAATCCTAACCCATGCCAATTAATGATTATTCTACCCAACAAGGGTTCTTTCCACCTTTAATTCACGTTAAAACCCTCCCCAAGAGTAAACCTCTAGTAACTAAATCTTATGAATCAATTTACAAGTTAAGGGAGAAATTCAGATACCTTTATTGAAGAAATTGGTGGAAAAACTATAAAAGAATGTCCTAAAAAAGAATTTTTTTCATGTTGTCTTTGGTTAGGTAGCTGGGGGCCATGTCCCTGCAGACATATATTTTCAATTTAACTAGTAGAGACTTATTTCAGATAGTAGAAATATAGTTTCAATTTTTTTTATAAATTCTATTGTTTAGTTATGTAATTCAACTTCCTCTTAGTTTCTTTATGTCATGCTTTGATATGTACGCCAATGGTTAACTTGAGATCACTCGTGGTTCTAGGTACTGTGTTTTGGTTGGCGTATAGACTTGGGTCGTGACAGTAAGTCAAGGTTTTATGCAGAAAAGTCCCTAGAACTTCTTATTTTCTACAATATTGTTCTTGGGAGAAGGAAAGGCGATTTAGGGTAGTTTTCACCCGCTTTTCCACCAAATTCTTTGATAAAGATAAGTTCATTACTCTCGTATCTTGTAATTTAATTCTTAAGCCTTAGAATCTAGGGTATTACTCTTGAAAGAGTGTTTTTACTAGATTTAATGTTGGTAAAAACCCTGGTTTGGGTTGAATAATCATGAATTGGCCTGGTGTTTAGGATTTGGTTATAATCGAGGTATTGTTAAGCTAATATTGATTTATTATTGTGTTTCCATTATTGTTTAGACGAAGAACAAGTCAAAGTACTTCAAAAAGGGAAAGCTCAAGTTCTTTAGAGTTTCCAAGGCTTGACTCAAGGTAGGTGATGGTTATTGTTTTCCAAAGTATGTAATGTGTGCATGTTAACTGCTAATTGGTATTATTATGCAATGCATGTGGAGGAAAATGAAAGGTTAATGCGAAATGATCGTGTGTATTAATATGATGCAACGAACTTATATATTTACTTACTTGTAGTTACAAATAGGTTATTCATTGTCATTATGATTGTGATTACACATTTTGTTTATGATTGACGGTTGGCTCGAATACCACGTCGATAAAGGAATACTAACGGTTGGGTCGAGTACCACGCCTGGTATGAACACTAACATTAGTTAGCTTAGATACCACATTAGTACACTTGTAGTTTGTGTGTGGGTTCCTTGGGAGGGCCGGGTATGTGCATTTGTGATCATATGGGCCATGTTTCGTGTATTGATACTTCAAGGATTGTAATTGGTAATTTGTAACATGTTGTAACTTTTGATATATATGCATGTGTTGGCCTATAGTACTATGTTGCAGTTACTTGTTTACATTTATATTTTGGAATTGGCCGTATGATCCTACCATTATACAGGTGTACTGAAACTGCACTTGCTCTTTCCTTGTTGAGTACAACACATATTCAGGCGGCTGCTTCAAGATGTCAGTTAAGAGACGCTTGAATGTTCGAATCCAAGGTTGAGCTATTCTTCCAGGCTACCGTGGGTTCATCTCTGTTTCTTTGGCCATCTTTTCAGACACAAACACTTTAGACTATTATATTTATGCATTATATAGTTTTGGGGGTTGCATTCTCATTCATGATTGTTGTCACACCCCAAGCCTACACCCTGGGCGGAACCGGTACTCGGAGACCATTGCTGGCCCCAAGCGAACCCTTGGCCTGGCCTTCTTAACTCAGCGGAAACCTGACTCAACAGAATAACTCAATGCCATGCAAAGACATAAACAACTTAACTGATAAAAATAAGGCCCAAAGGGGCAACT
>JAJOOE010009953.1:0-43068 GCA_036250405.1 Solanum raphanifolium | reverse complement strand
TTCTTCTTCTCCTTCTTCTTCTTCTTCTTCTTCTTCTTCTTCTTCTTCTTCTTCTTCTTCTTCTTCTTCTTCTTCTTCTTCTTCTTCTTCTTCTTCTTCTTCTTCTTCTTCTTCTTCAAGTTTTAGAGAAAGAATATTTGGAGAGGATGAACTTTGGGGATTTGATTTGGGTTTTGGGAAATAATGAGGTGAATGGGTGTTTTTTGAGTTAAAATGACTTATAAAGGTGTATAAAACTTAGGCAAAACGACCTCACTTAATATCCCTTTAAAAAGGAATTACCCAAAATAACCCCCATTTTAAGTGGGGTGCCCAGGGACCACGCCCCTCTTCAAGAACCGTTAAGGGCACCATGGCCCATGAAGGTGCCTATGGTCCCTTGACCAGTATCTATGCTACCTTGAAAACATCCCCACATGGCGACTCACTGAGTGGTACTTCAACTCGCCTAAAGTTACAACATACCAGCCCTGGGGAAAAGCCTACTCAGTGATGGAAATGGCACTTCGGCGAACCACCGAATGGATCGACGATGAGGATCCTGACCGCCTAAAGTTACAACAGTTGAATGGTGAAGAGGCAAGTCAAGAAGGTGATGGAGATGGACACTTGGTGCATCACCGACCTGGTCGATGATGCTTGACTAATTCCGTTGATCAGTCCAAAAGATGAAAATCTGGAAGAGTATAAATGCAATTTTTTTAAAGATGAAAAATAGGTTCTGAATTCAAAATTTTGAGCGAATGTTCTGAGTGTTTGAGAGTTCTAACTTTGAGTTTTTGATCCCAAACACTATTTTTGGAAGTTTTTTAGTAGAATTTTAAGTTGGGTTTTGATTTTAAGTTAATTCAAGCATTGTGAAGACTCAAATCTTATTACCCAGCTGATGGAGAACATAGTTGATAATATTTTCCTGCTTTTTATAATGTGTGGCTAAAACCCCCATTCTTGGGGGTGTGATTATGTGATTAATTGTCTCAATTAGCTTATGGGTGTTAGTAATTACTGATTTAATTGTTGTTTTGAAGTGGATTCGATTGATAACTGAGTCCTAATTCATGAATTGTACTTGTAAATGTAGTTCTAGTCTAGTATTCTATGCTTTCTTGAGAAAGAGGTTTTACAATTAAGGTTATCAATTGATGATTGTAGTGGTTGGGTTGTTGTGGATTTAGCTTGAGATAGTGAGTCTAAGTTCGATCATACCAATCTAGCTCGAGAGAGTAGATTAATTGAGGTTTTGGGTTGTTCATAATTGTTATGCTTGTCGAGGTTTGAGAGAACTCGCTTGAATCGTGATAGTTCATCTAGAGATGGCTATTACATTTAAAGTCTAGCTTACCCACTAAGATTCAACAATTTTCAGTAAATAGTAATCACCCATATAACGAAATTGGCAATTAATCGATCACATCCCCAAGGATCCCTCTCTACTTGAATACTCCCCTATTTTCGTAGTTGTTAATTGACAAATCTAATCCCCCCATTTGACATTATTCTCCAACCCCTGCAACTTACTTTAATTGTTTCAATAAATTCTATTCCTACAACTTATTAGAACACATCTTTCACTTCGTAATTGAATTCTCTACCGTATCACTCCCTGTGGGATCGACCCCAACTCTTTGTTGGGTTTATACTAGATTGCAATTGCCTACACTTATAATTAGATGAAGTGTAGTTGAGCGTTATAAATAATGGCGTCGCTGCCCGGGAGTGGTGTTTAGAATTCTTTTAGGGATGTTTAGCTGTGATCTAATTTTATTTGTAGTTGAATTGACTTACTTTTTTTGTGTTTGTTGTTTGTTGTTCTTGAAAAGGTGACGAGATGAGCGTGAACGGGAGCAACTCTAGCCAACTTGGACATCATGACGACATCGGTAACTTGAATGATGTCAATTAAGCTCAATTGGGTGGTGTAGATGCTATTTGTTACCTACGGTCGTGGGAAATGTGGTATTCCATGTGACTAGCACGATGTTGCAACTATTGCAAATGAAATGTTTATTCGAAGGGTTGACTCATCAGGATCCCCATGAATATAATTTTGTGGAAGTGTGTGGTCCATTTTCGTTCAAGAACATCTCACAGAAGTCGGTCCGGCTTCAATTATTTCATTTTTTCTTTGATGGGGGAAGCACCAAAGTGGTTAGCTGACCTACCAAATGACTCGATTATGTCTTGGGATGAGCTTACCGAGACACTCTACATAAGATTTTTCCCTCCTTCGAAGATGAGGGCATTGAGAGATAATATTCAGGGCTTCAAAGGATTGGATGGTGAACCAATCCACGAGACATGACTGAGGTTTCAGAAGTTGTTACTCCAATGCCCAACTCACAGACTCCCTAACAACGTGTTGTTACAACATTACTACCAGAGTCTACATTCGGTCAACAAGGGTGTGGCTAACCAGCTTGTCCAAGGAGGAAATATGCAACTACCTTTTGAAATAGCTTCGACCCTTCTTGATGGAATGATAAAGATAAATTGTGCTTGGTACACTAGGGAAGATCAAGTGTCTCTTTTGACCTTCTGGTTGACAAAGGAACAAATAGAAAAGGACCAAGAAAGGGATGAAAACATGGCTAAAATGATGACCCAAATGGATCTTTTGTCAAAACATGTCATTGGTAGTGGTTCTAAGGGTGTGAACACTGTTGGAGTTAGCGGAGTAAATCCTAATGATGCGCACTTTGATGCTTTGTACAATGAAGGACTACACTTTCTAGAAAATCAAGGAGGAGGTTTCCGCCAAAATTATCCAAGGCCAGGCAGGAACCAATGATGGAATAGAGAGCATGATGAAGGTTGGAAGGACCGTGATAGGGAGTGGCGTGACAGTGGTACAAACTGGAGAGAGCGAGATGGTGACAAAGAAAGATATGTACCTCCCCATGAGCGTCAAAAACCAAAAGAGCAAAGGGCTGACCTGAAAAGTTTCCGCACTGAAGATATGTTTGCACACATTCTCAATAAAGTGGAAGGGTCAGACAAAGTGCTCAAGGAAATGAAAGATGACGTCTCAACTCTGAACAATACGGTTACTTCTCACTCAGTATCCATTAAACAACTGGAAACACAAATGGGTCAAATCTCAACTCATTTGAACCTAAGGCCAAAAGGAGGATTACTGAGTGATACCATGGCAAACCCAAAGAATGAAGCGTGAAAGTGTATACTCGTTGTGCCACAATGTTAAATAAGGTGCTTCTTGGGAGGCAACCCAAGTTCTTAGCTTTTATTATTGCTATTTATATAACGAGTGTTAGATGTGCATGTAGAAAATTTGAAGTTTTGGGAAAAGGAGCAAGTAGGCGAGCCCAGGTACCAGTCGGTGACTCGCCGAATAGGTCGGCAAGCCAGATTTGGATCGCCATTTAGACCAACTAATTAGCTAGCGGTCTTGTAAAACTCGGGGGACAAAAGAACCATTTAGCGCATCGCCGAATGGTCTGCGACATAAGTGGGTGTCGCCGAATGGCGTGTGAATTGAAGGGTCAAAAGGCCTAAATCATTTTTAAAATTCAAAAACTCCCTTTATTTCCTATTTTCTGACTTTTGCAATTTCACAACCATAGTTTAGCTTTTTATTCTCATTATTGTGCGTGGGATCAATTGCTCGGGGGATATTTCGTGCACTTTTGCTTGTTGATTCTCTAGCCTGTCACTTTTTTATCAACTCTTGAGGTTGGTTATCGGAACCCCACCTTTAATTTTTTTTTGTAGTTTCAAATGCATGAAAGTATTCCCGTTGAATTGTTTGCGTAATATTAATGGTTTGATTGATCTTTATTTGTTCGTACCTTGTCGTACTCTATTTATGTGTATTTTAGCCTTTAATTATCAAATCCATGTGTTGAATGAGTGAAATTATGGGTGTCTGTTAATTGTGTGTTGGGTCTAGTGTGGGAGAAGTCTGAGTAACCCCAATTGCACCGATCAACGGATTTTCCCAATGATAGCACGGATGATGTCATTTTTAATGACAAAAGACGTCTATTGGTCAATTTTGGACAAATCAGGGGAAGTCGATTAGCTTTGCTTTGGATGCCCTCACTATGAGAGTGGAGGCTTGTTAGTAGGGGGAGAGAGTGTTTGAGGATGTGACGGCTTTGAAGGCCGATATTGTTGGGTTGATACGTGATGTGGATAAGTTGAAATCCACAGATCTTTCGATGTTATTCAGCACAGTGGACCTTCATAAGGTTCCGAGCACAGATTTCCCAGCTAGTTCTAAGATCCCTCCAGCTACTACGACCGGATATATTGCTAGGGGTGATGAGGATGCATAGTCAGAAGCTTCTGAGACTGATGCGGAGGAGCGCGGTGTTCTAAATACTATTGTATATGATGACTTAGAGGACCTCGAGCATGCGATGGTGTAGACAGTTGTTGAGGCATCTCTGAGGGATAAATCGATGATGAGCTCCAGTGGAGCAGAGGATGGAGTAGAGTCGGGCACTGATGCTCGGATTGAGAGAGTCACTGATATGCAGAGTTCACCGCCAGCTTGGACTGACAAGGGGATTTTGACTCTTCTCAGTTTTGTTTTTAGACTTTTTATTTAGTTTGCATTTGACGACAATGGCTTGTTTTGTTGATGGGGTGAGGTATATGCATACCTACCTCTTTTGGGTTGTTTTTATGGATATTATTGTTGTTTTTGTGTTGTTTATGAATGCTTGTGTGAATGCTGGATTTTGTTGGTATAAATTGGTTTTTGATCCTTTGGTTTTAAATGTTAATGTTGGTTTTGACCCGAATTAAATTTTTGGTCACCTCTTGATATTTATGAATGTGGCTGTTCTTTTGCAAATTTGAGTGTCTGTTGTGATCAATACCGATGACTTGAATAGTGCTCTTGATTGAACGATATGTGTGTGTGGCTCTAATGAGGCAAATTGAGTTGCATAAGTCATATGTGAACTCTTAGCATCTCATTGTGACTAGCCAGTTGTTGAGTGACATCTTGTGATGATCGTTGCACGCAAGCTGAAAATTGTAGAGTCTTGTTTGATGATTGTGTTGACTGCCGCATGTGGTGAGATTACTTGAAAATATGTGCTTGGTAACCTAGAACTTGCCCCATTTGTTCAATTGACTAATGTAGGCAAACGATAGAGATGATCTTAGGCCTAATTTGTGAAGAGTGAACCAAAATTATTATTAAACCTCTTTGTGACCACCTTGTGAGAGTGTGAACATAGCTTTGCACCATTTGAGCCTACCCTTTTCTTTGGATGAAACATGAACAACTTTGACCTCTTTATCCCATCACCTATAACCTTCATGAAGCATTGGTTCGTTTGGATAACTAACTTAGGCCAAAAGCCTAAGTTGGGGGTGTGGTGAAAAAGGAAAAGAGTCAAGAATTTGTAAACATCGACCCTTGAGGATCATGTTGAAAAAGATGGAATCCCTACATGTAAAAAAAAAGAAGAGAAAAGTGAAAGAAGAAAAAGATGGAAAAGGAAAAAAACTTGTTGAAATAAAGTTGTACAATGAAAAAAAAGGGGTATCCACTGAGTCATGCTTAAAAGAACATAGGGTGGATTGTGAAAATCATAAAGTCTGAAAGAGAATGAGAAAAGGTGAAATGAAGGCCATGCTTTGTGAAGGTACTAAGCCAAAATGATCATACCTTTACCTTCAGCCCTGCTACAAGCCTTTAAAGACCTTTGTGATCTTGAGTGAGCTGAAAGTCATGTTGGTTTGAAAATACGGGCAAGGCTATGGGTAAATTCATACATGTGTTTCTCTTTAAGAGTGTGAGAGTTGCTTTTGATTCCAAAATTCTGGAAATTTGATGAGCTTTGTGTGAGCATGGAATCATTCTTGGTGTGAGGGATTTTGAATGCTTTTATTGAGCTTGAACTTGCATTTGAAGCAAGCATTGTGAGCTTGAGTTCTATTTGATAATGATTAGTTACAGTTTGATACTTAGAGTGCACAATTGAACATTGCATGGGTAGTTTGAACCTCTTGTGTGCATTCATGTTAAGTCTTCATTAGCACTAATTTTAGACATGTTGAACTGATTAATCTTGTGTTTTACTTGAGGACAAACAAAAGTTTAAGTTGGAAATGTTGATGAGTCTGGGATTTCGACTCATTTAGGGCTTAATAATCATAATTTTAGTGTCCTAAATGCCTATCTTATGCTCTAAACTGATGTTTATATGATAATTTGCAGATATGTGGGCAAAAGAGCAAGGCAAGGACATTACCTGGTAAAAAAGGAGCGAAAAAGCTAAAGGAAGGAAAAGTTGAAGAAAGGAAAAGCTTATAGTTGCCAAGACCACTCGGCGAATCGTCGAGTGGTACTTCAGCTCGCCTAAAGTTATAGCATGCGAACCTCGGGGAAATGCCAACTCAGCAATGGAAATGGCATTTCGGTGAACCACCGAATGGATCGATGATAAGTATCCTGATCTCCTAAAGTTACAGGAGTTGAATGGTGAAGATGCAAGTCAAGAAGGCGATGGAGAGGGATACTTGGTGCATCGCCGACCTGGTCACCGATGCTCCACTAATTCCGCCGATCAGTCTAAAAGCTGAAAATCTAGAAGAGTATGAATGCGAATTTTTGAAAGATCAAAAAGGGGGTTCTGAGTTCTGAAATTTTGAGCGAATGTTCTGAGTGTTTGAGAGTTCTAACTTTGAGTTTTTGATCCCAAACACTGTTTTTGGAAGTTTTTGAGTAGAATTTTAAGTTGGGTTTTGTTTTAAGTTAATTTCAAACATTGTTAAGACTCAAATCTTGTTAACGAGCTGATGAAGAACATAATTGGTAATATTTTCCTACTTTTTATAATGTGTGACTAAAAACCCCATTCTTTGGGGAGAGATTCTGTGATTAATTTTCTCAATTAGCTTATGGGTGTTCGTAATTACTGATTTAATTGTTGTTTTGAAGTGGGTTCGATTGATAACTGAGTCTTAATTCATTAATTGTAGTTGAAAATGTCGTTCTAGTCTAGTATTCTATGATTTTAGTGATTGGGTTGTTGTGGATTCAGTTTGAGAAAGTGAGCCTAAGTTCAATTCTACCAATCTAGCTCGAGAGAGTAGATTAATTGAGGTTTTGGGTTGTTCATAATTGTTATGCTTGTCGAGGTTCGAGAGAACTCGCTTGAATCATGATAGTTGATCAAGAGATGGCTATTACATCTAAAGTCTAGCTTACCCACTAAGATTCAATGGTTTTCAGTAAATAGTAATCAACCATATAGCGAAATTTGTAATTAATTGATCACATCCCCAAGGATCCTCTCTACTTGAATACTCCCCTGTTTTGGTAGTTTGTTAATTGACAAATCTAATCCCCTCATTTGACACTAGTTATTAACCCCTGCAACTTACTTTAATTGTTTTGATAAATTCTATTCCTACAAAAGATTCGAATACATCTTTCACTTCGTAATTAAATTCTCTACCGTATCGCTCCTTGTGGGATCGATCCCAACTCTTTGTTGGGTTTATACTAGATTGTGATCGCCTACACGTAAAATTGGATGACGTGTAGTTGAGTATTATCACATCTTTATCTTTAAACTTCCTAGCATGGAGGTCAAAAAGAAACTCGGGCAGATTAAGACAGTACCAAATGATAAAGTATAAATTAGCGCCAGACATAGAAAGAGGGAGATGTTTAAGAGTCAGGGGAAGTCAGCTACTTGACGGCTACCTCCATGAATTCCACATGCGGGTGGATGCATTACCTCATTCAGATTTTGTGGAATAACAGAAGACAAGAAACGAAAGAAAGAAGAAGGAAACTAAATGAAGAAATGAAATATCTTTCGCTAGTAAATGCTCTTATGCAAGCTGGTCAAGATGAAAAATGAGAGCTCCTAGGTGGAAGAAAATCCACAGGATAAAATGGCGCATAGGTGGTAGCTGCTAGAGGAATGCTTTGTGGAGACCAATACAAACTAGGAAAGTGAAAGAGAGGTAAATGATTTAGGTTTCTTTCCTTTTTTTGTTTAGTTCTGTTGGATTTAGGTTATTGGCTAAATTTTATTTCTGTTTTTATTAAATAAAATGGCCACAGGCCACCAAAATTTTATTTGAAAAAAAACTCTTCAATCACGGAAACCAGTATAATGATGAAATATATGAATATACAAGGCAACTTTATGGAGGCAAATCAGGCTACAAAGTTATTCTGAGAAGCAAGAAGGATGTCTTTTGCATGTTCAACTAGAATCATTTGGACCTCAACAAGATCTGAGCAAGGATAACAGAATCATGTCTGTTGGTGTAATATAAATACCATCAATAGGTAGAGCATCTATTAAGAGGAGTTTGGAGGTTCTAATTTCCTTTAAAATCCACTACTCTAGAGTGAAAAACATTTCTATGGTCCCTTCATTACCACTAAATCGTCAATCAATTTTGTTATGGATTCAAAAGTTAATATAAATATATATTTATTTAATTTTCTAGTACAAATATAGGATCTATGAGAAATCTAAGGGGTTCGTCCAAACCCATGAACCTCCACCTAGCTCCGTCTCTGAATACAATGAATTACATTTGAAATGAATAAAAAAGTACTCAAGTTGAGGCCCAGATATCCCGCTCTTTTTCAAATTATAAAATACAATAAATTACAATTGAAAATAAAATTAACAAAAATGAATAAAAAAAGTATTCAGGCCTAAGTGAGGATATCAAGACAGGAGATGTAAACATCATTCTGCTCAATGTCACTCTCTTCAAGAGATGGAAGAGAAGAGATGCGAGGGTAAAATATTTTTCTACTTGCTTAATTCAAGCGGAGAAAAGGTAAAGAAAAAAAAGCACTTTTACCTAATATTTTTCATGAATACAATGATATTACTTTTCATGAAGAAATGATAATTTAAAATTTTAAAATAGTGAGATTCATGAAATTGAAAAAAAAATCATTATGAAATTGTGATTTTTGCATATGTGAAAAATGCTCTAAAAAGAGTATTACAAGTGCATTTATTAATCTTGAAAAAAATCACATGTTATTGTTAACGTATGATTTGATCATTATGTTATCATAGAAATGATAAAAAGATATAATGTTGAGTAGCCATATTGTGCTCAATGTTATGCCATAATTTGACTATCTTTAGAAAAATCACTTTATGAAATGTTCTAAGTATAAAACAATTTGAGAAAAATACTTAGAAAAGAGTCGCCACTTAATTTCTTTTAAAGAAATTAAGAAAACTTAATTTAAAAAGATTTTAACAGATTAAATCTTTATAAATTTAGAGAAAATGGGTAAAAGGTTCTTATTTACGCTTTAAAAAGATTTTTAAGGCATTTGAAGCGCTCACTAACACACGATTATCCTACGACTTGGTTAAAATATATTTTGACTATTTTTTAGAAAAATGATTATAAAAATAATTTACAATATTAACTTGAAAAAATAGTTAAACAAAGAACAATTTTATTTTTTAAGAAAAGGGAACCTTAATTGAAACATTTGAATTAAATTACAAGTGATTATAATTTTAACAAAAACTAGATTAATTAGTATTTATTTGAACCATTTTAGGAATAAGAATGTGAACCAATGATAAACTATTTTAAATTAATTGATGAGTAAATAAAAGGTTTTGACTAAATATATTCAATAAAAGTATAAGAGTTGATAAACATGAATTATATTAAAATAAACTAACATAAAGAATATTATTCATCTTTTGGGGATTTTAATTAGGTTATTTAAAGTTAGAGATAATAAAAAGCTAACAATAAATATTCACAATTAAATAGGTTAAAAGTAAAAGAGAAATTGAATTTGGGCCCTTTTCTGGGCTAACTTGCTGGTGTTGCACTTGGGCTTTGGCCCATGTATACAAGATATGTATATCAATGTATGCAATTCATTTTTCAGCTACCGAAACCCGTAATTCTGCTCATTTTTCTCCATAATCCTGCCTTTCAACCTGTATCACATATACCAAATATATATGGGCTACATATTTGTTTGTATATCAGTGTATATTGTTGTATACAACATGTATACAACCCTTTTTCACCTATTGAACCTATTTTTTTTAAACTTCCAGCCCTTTGTACACCTGTTTGTCAGTGTCTTCATTTATGATAATCAATTTGAAGGGAGACAGAATCGGAGAAATGAGTTTTGGGGCTTTATAGCCATCTCAGAATGCAAAGGGAAGAAGGATGGAGTCCAAGATGAACTCGAGTTGGTGTCACATGTATTAAAAGAAGAAAGAAAGAAAAAGGTTTATATGATTCAATAAAAATAAGAGCAACTTTCACATATAGCAAACACAAAATTCATATTTGTATGCTATAGCAAAGTTTGCATAATTGCGCTCCATAGCAAACATGCTATGAAAGGCTATTTCGCTATAGATATATATAAAAGAAGCAATTGTATAATTCGCTGGCTCCTCTTCAGATTTGTATATTTCGCTGGCAGGCCATTTGTATAAATTGTTGTCAGCCTCTCGTTTGTATAAATCGTTGAGAGTCTCTCAATTTAATTTTATGTGTTTGTATATCTATATAAAATTTGAATTTGTATACAATTGAATCGAAATAAAACGTTTGTATATCAAATATCGTTCTCTCTCTCGCTTTATACAAACATAAATTATAAATTGTATTTTGTATAATCTGTGTTTGTATAAAGCGAGAAAGAGAGAAAGGCAAAAGAGAACTAGACAGGGGAATATTTGTATTGTATAATTATAAGTGTATATGACGAAGATATATGTATTTGCATGTGTATATACAATTTTCTCTCGCTTTATACAAACAAAAACACAATTTATACATTTCTGTTTGTATAAAGCGAGAGAGGCGAGCAACAGAGAGAGTGAGCGAGAGAGGGAGAGTGGCGAGTGAGAGTTTGAGGGAGAGAGGTGACTGGCAAACAGTTTGCTACAGGGCACAATTAAATCAAAGTGTGGTTATACCATTTAATTTGAATTAATAATTTGCCATTATGTACAATTTTCCCTAAAAATAAATAGCAAAGAGAGTATGCCAAATTATAAGAATATACATGCTGATTCAAGAATATTAATGAATAGCCCAATTAGGAGGGGTCATAAAGAGACATACTAGAAACCAATAAATTCCAACGAAATGACTGAAAGAGGCAACATACATTTAATACCAACACATCAATATGGTGGCTTAGCAATATTATTATAAATGGGAAAAAGAGAAGAGTTGGTCACCATCAGATAATTGGGTAGCCAAAGAGGCATAACAATAAACACAAAAAAAAAATAGAAGCTAAGTTAACAATTTTTCCAACCAAACAATGGAAGCTATAACTAAGGGACTTTGACAAGAAAGTTAAAAGGAAAAAAAAATATCGCTTGAACTCATCACCAAAGACTACTGTCTTACAATTAGGACTCACCAAAGCTATACCAATAATATATGTTTAATCCAACCAAGGGCTAAACAAGCTAACTTGACCAAAACTAATCAATGAAACTTGGAGACTCACAACATCAACAACATTCAAGAACATCAGGTGGATGTATATGATGACTAAATTAAGAGACACAAGAAAGGATACGATGAGAACAGATGACCAAATATTATAAAAAAATATACCAAACTAAAATTTGATACAAAGAAAGTAGAAGGATGACTGCAATATCAATTGAAGTTTTCAGATTTTTGACTAATAAACAACACCGAAACAACTCAAGCTACACTTAGGAGATAAAAGAAGATGATCAGGTTCCTATTCACATTTTTTTTGAAGCTAAAACTGTTCCACATGACATTACAGTGAGCCAAGTTGAAACGAGATTACAATGAGGTACAAACACGACATCAATAACCGAAATACAAGAGAAAAACAACCAGCATTCAAGTTATGCAAGAAGAGATAGATTCTACGAGATTAGGCTAACACATATGATAATTCAAAACGATAGAGATGACAGCCAATGGTGCAAGCAAACCATGAAGAAAACAGAATGATACAACGAGCAAATCCTAAGTTGAAGCTAGATGAACATCAAGTCATTTCGAGTGAAACGAGGCAGTGGCTCAGCTGACTATGGAGATACAAAACCGAACTAACAAAAATAACGACCAATAGATAATATCAAAGGAGCTTTATCAAAGCTTTCTTTACGCTTACAACCCAAAAATTTACAAGAAAATGACACTACGAAAACAGCAAACGAGGAACCATATACATTTAGCAGCAGAACATATACCAAAGCTTGAACATAGAACACGCCATATCGAAATAGACTGTAAGAGGGAGCGGTATTACCTTTCTTGGAGCAGAAACTGGGACGACGAGCTTGACCGTGAAACCTTTCCACCACTGTGAGCTTAACTCGAGAAAGCGATGAATCAATACCAAAGAAAAACTAGCCTATTGTAAAAATCTCCGGTCTCTCACTTCTCTTAATTCTACCCCTCTTAACTCTTCTCTAAAAGTTTTTGTTTTTTTTTTGGACGAAGAGGACGAGGGCCTTAAGTAACAGAAAATCTAGGGCTGGTTTGGGGGAAAAAATGAGTTGAAAATTTGAATTCCTTTGCTTCTTTTCAAGGCAACAGTGGAAGAGATTCAAAAATCCCTAAAATGGGGGAAAAGGGGACGTGAGGTGATTGTTTAGGCTTCTAGGTTATGGGTTTCGTAGGGTTCACATCGGAGAGGACGAAAAGGGGGTTGACCGAGATTTGTTGCTGGATTTCTGGGTTTGCAGCGTTCTTCACTGTCCTTGTGTGAAGAAGACGAGCGAGGTGGGGTCGCTGTACGTATGCTTTGCTGAAAAGTAAGATGGGTTTCTATTCTTTTTTAATTGAAATTGGGCTTGGGTTGAATGTTGTAATTGTTGTTGGTATTGAATTGGACTGATGGAAATTGAGTAAAAGGCCCAAACTAGTCTCAAATGGGCTTAAGAAGAGCTAATAAAGTGGCTTAAGAATTCAACTACGAAAATGGCCAAATGAATTGATAGTTTGGCCAATTGAATTTAAAACTTAGCCAAATTTAATTTGACTAGTGAATTCGACTAAAACTTAAATAAGAAGAATTAATATGCTTAATTAACGAGCTTCTTAATCTTAACGAAATAAAATAATTAACCGACTTGTAAACTAATTAACTCAAAAAATATTACTACATAACTAAACTAGTTAAACAAATAATTAACTAAAGCGAAATCTTTTTGAGACGATTTTCGAATATTCTTAAAATATACTAATTATATACATAATTATATAAAACACATATATTATTTAAAAATTATAAAAAAAAAATGATACAACTATTTAAAATAACTTGCAAACTATATTATTTCATTTTTTTGAAATTTTATAAAACTAATTATTTTAAATCGTTTGGAATTGAAGAAACTCAATGACTAATCTATAATGTGGAGGTCCAAAATTGGGTGTCAACAAATATCCCTCGTTTGACTTGGATTGATGAAAGAAATTCGAGGCAAATGAAATTGATGAATCCAATTTTGACCAACCACATCTTCATCCTCAAGAAAAGGGATTTTGGTATGGATTTTTGAAAATATGGTCGGATCCCAGAATTTGGTTTCCTACATATCTCGGGCTATATGATAATTCAGGCCACTTGTAGTTCCATATACTTGATTTGACGCACAATTATGAAAGAATTCGAAAGCTATCCCGATATTAAATTATGAAGAGACTGGAATGCTCGAGAATAAGATTTGAGAGAGGATGTCAGAATACAACCGAATTTTCAACATTGAGCCCACCTACATATCCTTAAACTTTAGGAATCAAGTTGTTTGTAGCTTGACTCGATCGGTTGAAAAGGAAATCTATTATGCAAGATAACCTTTGGTTCTAGAGGAGTGACAAGTAAGTCGAGTATGAAAAAGAGGTTTGCAACCTCTTAGCCATGAATATGGGGACCTTCACACCCATAATTAAGAACTTACACGGACAAACTTTCCAAAGCTCTTGGTGTATTGTCACTCAGATTGGAAAGTTGGCTTCGGTGAGAGTGACAAGTTTTCCAGATGCGAAATTCAAACCGATACATGCAAAGTAAAATTCACATGCCTTCTGATAGGGATGTGGTTTGATTGTTGTGGAAGTCGCTCCTCAGCTCACGTCCTAAGAGCTTGATACTCCTTTTCGGACTACGTCCCAGTTCGCCGCTAAGAAAAAGTTCCACGTTATGTTGCATCCTTTTTTATGTCGTCCACACTTGTGGTTTGATTTGAGAACTCATCCTCTTGGATGCTCTCGGCAAGGATTGAAATAAAATTGTTAGAAGAAACTGTATTTTAAAAAGAGAAGCGACATGTTTTACCGTATTCAACACATGTTCTTTTCTGTAAATATTCTTCACCTCCGAACAGATGCGCCACTTAATTTTTTAAAGAAATTAAGAAAACTTAGTTTAAAAAGATTTTAACAGATTAAATCTTTATAAATTTTGAGAAAATGGGTAAGAGGTTCTTATTTACGCTTCAAGAAGGTTTTTAAGGCATTTGAAGCGCTCGCTAACACGCGGTTATCCTATGACTTGGTGAAAATATATTTTGACTATTTTTTAGAAAAATGATTATAAAAATAATTTACAATATTAACTTGAAAAAATAGTTAAACAAAGAATAATTTTATTTTTTAAGAAAAGGGAACCTTAATTGAAACATTTGCATTAAATTACAAGTGATTATAATTTTAACACAAACTAGATTAATTAGTATTTATTTGAACCATTTTAGGTATAAGAATGTGAACCAATGATAAACTATTTTAAATTAATTGATTAGTAAATAAATGATTTTGACTAAATATATTCAATAAAAGTATAAGAGTTGATAAACATGAATTATATTAAAATAAACTAACATAAATAATATAGTTCATCTTTTGGGGACTTTAATTAGGTTATTTAAAGTTAGAGTTAATAAGAGACTAACAATAAATAATCACAATTAAATAGGTTAAAAGTAAAGGAAAAATTGAATTTGGGCCCTTTTCTGAGCCAAACGTGCAGCTGTTGCACTTGGGCTTTGGCCCATGTATACAAGTGTATACAAGATATGTATATTAGTGTATACAATTCATTTTAAAGCTGCCGAGACCCGTAATTCTGCTCATTTTTCCCTGTAATCCTGTCTTTCAACCTCTATCACATATACCAAATATATACGGGCTGCATATTGGCTTGTATATCAGTGTATACTGTTGTATACAACCCTTTTTCGCCTCTTGAACCTGTTTTTTTTAAACTTACAGCCCTTCGTACACCTGTTTGTCAGTGTCTTCATTTATGGTAATCAATTTGAAGGGAGATAGACTCGGAGAAATGAGTTTTGGGCCTTTATAGCCCTCTCGAAATACAAAGGGAAGAAGGATGGAGTCCAAGATGAACTCGAGTTGGTGTCACATGTATTAAAAGAAGAAAGAAAACAAAGGTTTATATGATTCAATAAATATAACTAGCAAAGAGAGTATGCCAAATTATAATAATATACATGTTGATTCAAGAAGATTAATGAATAACCCAATTAGGAGGGGTCATAAAGAGACATACTAGAAACCAATAAATTCCAATGAAATGACTGAAAGAGGCAACATACATTTAATACCAACATATCAATATGGTGGCTTAGCAATATTCTTATAAATGGGAAAAAGAGAAGAGTTGGTCACCATCAGATAATTGGGTAGCCAAAGATGTAAACAAATGAACAC
Source organism: Solanum raphanifolium (assembly GCA_036250405.1). Lineage (NCBI taxonomy): Eukaryota > Viridiplantae > Streptophyta > Magnoliopsida > Solanales > Solanaceae > Solanum > Solanum raphanifolium. Next base: position 27,369 of record JAJOOE010009953.1, on the reverse strand, counting down.
AAAAAAATACAGCAGCTAAGTTAAAAAATTTTCCAACAAAACAATGGAAGCTATAACTAAGGGACTTTGACAAGAAAGTTAAAAGGAAAAAAAAATATCGCTTGAACTCATCAGCTAAGACTACTGTCTTACAAAGACTCACCAAAGCTATACCCACAATATATTTTTAATCCAACCAAGGGCTAAACAATCTAACTTGACCAAAAGTAATCAATGAAACTTGGAGACTCACAACATCAACAACATTCAAGAGCATCAGGTGGATGTATATGATGACTAAATTAAGAGACACACAAAAGGATACGATGAGAACAGATGGCCAAATATTATAAAAAAATATACCAAACTGAAATTTGATACAAAGAAAGTAGAAGGATGACCGCAATATCGATTGAAGTTTTCAGATTTTTGACTAATAAACAACTCAAGCTACACTTAGGAAATTAAAGGAGATGATCAGGTTCCTATTCACATTTTTTTTAAAGCTAAAAAAATTCCACATGACATTATAGTGAGCGAAGTTGAAACGAGATTACATGAGGTACAAATGTGACGTCAATAGCCGAAATACAAAAGAAAAACAACCAGCATTCAAGTTATGCAAGAAGAGATAAATTCTACGAGATTAGGCTAACACATATGACAATTCAAAACGATAGAGAAGACAACCAATGGCGCAAGCAAACCATGAAGAAACCAGAACGATATAACAAGCAAATCCTAAGTTGAAGCTAGATGAACATCAAGTTATTTAGAGTGAAACGAGGCAGTGGTTCAGCTGACTATGGATATATAAAACTGAGCTAACGTATATAACGACCAATATATAATATCAAAGGAGCTTTATCAAAGCTTTCTTCACGCTTATATCCCAAAATTTACAAGAACATGACACTACGAAAACAATAAATGAATAACCATATACATTTTGCAGCAGAACATATACCAAAGCTTGAACATAGAACACGCCATATCGAAATAGACTGTAAGAGGGAGCGGTAGTACATTTCTTGGAGTAGCGACTGGGGCAACGAGTTTGACCGTGAAACTTTTCCACCACTGTGAGCTTAACTCGAGCAAGCGATGAATCGATACCAATGAAAAACTAGCATATTCTAAAATTCTCCTGACTCTCACTTCTCTTCTCAACTCTTCTCTAAAACTTTTTGTTTTTTTTGGACAAAGAGGACGAGGGCCTTAAATAACAGAAAATCTAGGGCTGGTTTGGGGGGGGGGGGGAATGAGTTAAAAATTTGAATTCCTTTGTTTCTTGTCAAGGCAACAATGGAAGGGACTAATAAATCCCTATAAAGGGGGAAAAGGGGACGTGAGGTGATTGTTTAGGCTTCTAGGTTATGGGTTTCGTAGGGTTCGCATTGCAGAGGAAGAAAAGGGGGTCGACCGAGATTTGTTGCTGGATTTTCGAGTTTGCAGCGTTCTTCGCTGTTCTCGCGTGAAGAAGACGAGCGAGGTGGGGTCGCTGTACGTATGCTTTGCTGAAAAGTGGGATGGGTTTTTTTTTTTTAATTGAAATTGGGCTTGGGTTGAATGTTGTAATTGTTGTTGGCATTGAATTGGACTGCTGGAAATTGAGTAAAAGACCCAAACTACTTTCAAATGGGTTTAAGAAGAGCTAATAAAGTGGCTTAAGAATTCAACTACGAAATGGCCAAATGAATTGATAGTTTGGCCAATTGAATTTAAAACTTAGCCAAATTTAATTTGACTAGTGAATTCGACTAAAACTTAAATAAGAAGAATTAATATGCTTAATTAACGAGCTTCTTAATCTTAACAAAATAAAATAATTAACCTACTTGTAAACTAATTAACTCAAAAAATATTATTATATAACTAAACTAATTTAAAAAATACTTAATTAAAGCGAAATCTTTTTGAGACGATTTTCGAATATTCTTAAAATATACTAATTATATACATAATTATATAAAACACATATTTGAAATTTTATAAAACTAATTATTTTAAATCGTTTGGAATTGAAGAAACTCGATGACTAATCTATAATGTGGAGGTCCAAAATTGGGTATCAACACTGAAATATTTAGGCTAGATAAAATTCATTTGTCAAATTAAAAATATCATAAAATATGTGACAAACTATTCCTTGCTTGTCAAGTCACATTACATTGAAATAAATTATGAAATATAATTTTGTTGGTTGTGTGAGTTTTGCAACTCATTTTGTGTCACGACCCAAAGTACATCATAGACGTGACATGGCAAATAGGACCCCAAGAGGCTCTAAACTAGCCTCTTGATATAAGAATGACACTATGAATATGAAATCAAGAGATTACAACATAAGGACACGGTACAAGTTTCACAACTGTTTCAAAGACATACGAAAATATCAAGAGAGTACATGACTAAAATAATGTGGAAATCAACTATGTCTGACAAAGCCTTTTACTACTATAGACTTGGTTAGGACAAACACCTAAACCACGTACATAGTCTGAAAAAAGAAAAGACATCAAAAGCAATAAAATGATAATGGCCTCACCCTCGAGCCATGAGGACTCAACATTCCAAGTGCTAAGCAGAGAAATCCAACTAGCCACAACCAGACGGAGGAGCATCAGATCCTATATTATAAAACAATATAAGCACAATATGCATCAGTACTTTGAATGTAGTAAATATGGGGAAAATGCAGAACATAAACGTGATAATATGACAAGTTCAAAATATGATAACACATGACCAAGTAAAACATAGTAAAGCTTACCTAGACAAAATCATGAATCATGGAACATGGTCAATGCATATTTGAAAAGTCATGAGAAAATCTTAAGTCATAATCATTGAGAAAATTGTAAATCATTTGAAATAAAAAATCATAGTTCTTTTGTGGGATATTTATCACTAACCGACATAGACCATGTGAGCTATAGTATGAAATTCAGTGTCTTTCTCACACCCAAAAATGTCACGACCCAACGTATACTCTAGATGTGACATGACAATAGAACCCCGAGAGGCCCTAATCAAGCAACTTGACATAACCATGACGTAATGAAATACATTTTTAGAGGTATAGTCAATATAAGTTTCCAATCAATAGATGACATAAACGATACCAACATAGTATATAAGAAATATGCAGAATACTACTAAGTGTGACAAAAAGCTTTTCTAATATTAGAAGAGTAGTTGAGACGTAACCCATACACCATGTACAAGTCTAAAAAAATATGTCAAAACAATAAGAACATCAATGGCCTTGTCCTTGGATCATGATGACTCACCGATTCAAGTAATCAAGCTGAGTAATCCCGATCTAAGAACACCCGAGAGGAGAAGCGCCATACACTATATTATGAAAGAATATAGGTACACGTATGCATTAGTGTATGAAATGTACTAACTATGGGGAAATGCACAAAAACATATGGATGATTATATAAGGACTTTAAGCATGATATGCATGACCAAGTTAAAACATAATAAAAAAACCTTTAAAGAATTCATGAATCATGAACACGGTCATGTATATTTAAAACCATTTGAGAAAAGCTTTCATAAAATATTTAAACGTAAAATAGTTCATTTTATGGGATATTTACCGTTAACTGAGATAGACCATGTGAACTATAACATGGAATATAATGTCTCACTCCCACACCGAAAAGAGATGTCTTACTTTATCAAGGCAAGGGCCATAAACTTCTATATTAGGTGGATCCACTTGTTATGTCTTTCTAAGACAATTCCTACTGGTTCACGTAATTAGGGACAAAGAAATTGCTTCTAGAGACCCGACCTCTACTAATAGGAGAGCCTCCATCTCAAAGTCCTCTTAGTGCTAAGTAAAATCCCAATGGAATTAGTCATAATAATATTCATAACATCATACTTGGAAAGACACAATTGAAATACCAATCCAATCATAAGTCATCATAGAGTAGCTCCTTACAAATAACAATTTCATAAAATTCTCATATTAAACACTTACCTTTCTAAGCATCGAAATCATGATTTCATTCATATGTGAGAATACCTTTCACAGTTCATCTACTTATCTCAAAACCATCCTTAGTTCATAAACATCTTTTTCATAAAACATGCATAACTTTCATATTCATAGTTCATCACTTCATAGACTTTGTTCATAAATTCTTAGTCATAATCAAGTAAAAAGCATGAGTCCATATGAAATCAATTACAAACTATGTAATTGAATCAAATAAGATTGAAAATAGACAATTGAATCATAATAATGTAACACCCCGTAATTTAGTGAGTTGAAATAGTGAGTTCTAGAGCCTTTGGTAAGAGTTTTGGAGTGCCGTAGGGTTAAAACTTGTAAAAATGGTTCCCGTACTTAGAATAGGGGTTTTAGGGGTTAAACATCCGGGTACGCTTCCCAAGGACCACCCAAGGGGTCCTTGAGGAGGACCCCAAAACAGTCCCTAAATTTGGAAAATTTTGGTGAACCACGAATGGCCAACCACGGTTAGTAGACCAGACCACGCCCCGTAGGTCATGGGAGTAGGTCAAGGCCTGTTGACGCCTGCCAAGACAAGCCTCAAGTACAAACCACGAGACCACAGGACTGCCAGTAGACCCATCCACGGTCCGTGGATGGGTGGGCGTGGAATGCTGCCAATTTTTTTAGATTTTTAGTTTACTTAGGTGTTTGGGAATTAATTAGGGGTTAAGGGAGGTCGGTTAGTTAGTTAATTAATCACCTATATAAGCTAATAAGACCCTAAACTAAGTCATTAATTCACTATAACCCAAGACCCCAAATCAAAACCCAACTACCCTTCCCTCCAATAATCTTCTCTCTATAACCTCCATTGAAGAACAAAGAAGGATATCAAGGAAAGCTTGAAGTAAGGATATTTTCAATATGAATTTGGAAGGATTCTACACCTAAGGTATGGGAGTTCTTCATCCTTGGGAAGCTATCACCCAAGGAGCCCATTCAAAAGTTTTTAACTCTAGAAAACTCAATTAGCTAGGGTTTCAACTCAACTCCATCGATTCCTTTTCAAGTGGATTTTAAAGGCTGAATTATGTTTGTTTATGAATGAATGATTGATTTTATATGATTTTAACTCAAAATCCTTCAATAATTCATGTGACCCCCAACCCTAGCTATGGTTATTCTTTACATTATGTAATGGTTTTGCAAGTGGGACCAACTGATTGATGTGAGTTAATTATGATGTAATTGTATGATCTAAGTATGATTTTACATGTATACTTGATTAACCTAATATTTCTAAGGTGAATTGATATAGTCTAGGATTGTGCCATGAAAGAGACAAATTGAGTGTTTAAAGGTGATCCTTCAAGAATGATGAATTTCTATATGCAAGGCCTTAGATTAGATCACCTAGACTTGAATTGGTTTAGGGTAATGCTTCTAAACATGAATTGACTTGATCATGATACTATATGCATGTTTATGAATATTTGGAGCCCATCATGATGTGACTAAAGTATTGATGAGTTGTTGGATCATGGTATTCCCTTATCTAATGTGCTATTTCTATATGTTTGGGATGAGTTGGTTAATAGCCCTTGAAGGGCATATTATGAAGGTTTCTGCATGTTGAAAATATTGTGTGTGAACCTATGATTCACTTGAAAGGTAAAGATCCTATGACTATGGTGTATATTGAGGTATTGTTGAAAGGCTATTCTCCCCTTACCCTTTTACACATGTTCATGTATGACTTGTCTAGGATGATGATGATGTTGTTGTGTTGTTTGAAAGGTTATTTCTCATGGAAACACTATGAATGATAATGTGAAAGGTTTACTCACTTGTGGATGATTCTAAGGTCGAAAGGATATTATCAACTAATGAATCTATGAGCTATTATGATGTATGTTGGTTTGAGTGCCTAGTGCATTCTCTATTGAACATGAACCTAAGTAAAGACTTATTATGACTTTTAAAGAGAATTATGCTTAGCACCAAGATGATATGAGCAATGAGATAGGAAGCTTTTACGTATAGCAATCCCGACTTCTCATTATAGGTTATCTCATGAGATGGAAACCTTTTACGCTAGAAGTCCGGGTTTCTTGTAGCAATATATTTATCCCATAACTATGTTCCCACATAGGTCTTTAGCTACTGGATTCACCTAAAATCTATTACGATAGTTCTACCTTAGGCAAGCTGGACACCTTATTTTTGGTGTGGGGGTAGAACACCGGATTCCATGTAGCTCACATGGTCTATGTCGGTTAATGCTATTTTCCCTATATAATAAAGATAATGAATGAGACATGAACTATACTATGACTTCTTAATGAATTTTACTTAGTAGGAGTGGGGGTATGGGACTTCACTTTTACATTGCACAAGTAGACTTAGTAGGATGTCATGAGATGGTTCCTTTGTGTTATGATGAGATTTGAATGTACGCATGCATGTTAAATAGATAGTTGTTATGAATGACTTCACTTATAATTCAAGTAATGTACATGACTATTTCCTTATTTAGGGCTATTGCTTATGATGAGATCTAAGGATGAAATGCATGGCTAAGGTAGCTTCAAAGGAGTACTTAGTAGGGTTGGTATTATGGGATGCCAACCATACATTGGACAAGTGTTTCTTAGGGGTTGCTAATGTGATGATTACTTTATGATGAGATGATCTTGATATTTGACTTTGTATTATTTTATGGTTTGAGGCTATTTATTGTGAAGATTGGGATATGCATTATATATTTTAATGTTGGAGACTATGCTTGTTATCTCTCATGTTATGATGAAATGTATGTGAGTTGCCTTATGGGTTGCATTCTCCAATTATTTCAAAGATGATGTTCAAAAATGGCATATAGCATGATTTCAAATGAAATGTCCCTTTCATGCATGTTTTAAGGTTTTTGTGCATGGCTTCCATACTTAGTACTCTTTGTGCTAACCCCATCTTTCTACATTTTCTATAAGTGTAGGATTTGAAGATATTGGATTCTATCCTCGTGGCTAGGTTCATCGGAGATCAAGAAGAAGAAGATTGATGAGTCCTCATTGTATTTGAGGGCTTGACTATGTCCTTTATGTCTCTCTTTCATGTTTTAGACTTACATAAGAGCTATGTCACTAAGATTGTATTTCAAGAGTTTTATTCTGAGTATAATAGATGATTTGAAACATAGTGTCATAGATTCTCTTTCATTTTATAAGAGACTTCGATTGTAAAGAAAAGTTTTAAATTCCGCACTATTTTTCGATGCTTTTATGTTCATGTATGTTATGAGGCTTGTATGCGATCCCTTCGGGGTCAAGCTTGCAATGTTACATCTAGGGGGTACCCTTGGGTCGTGACAAACTTGTTATCAGAGCATAAGGTTTTGGGATAATTTTAGGATGTCTCAAACAACATCTAGTAGAGTCATGTTCATAAATGTGAAGCGCACCATATTTTATGAAAAAGAGGCTATGGGATGTTAGGAAAACTTCACTTCTTCATACCATATTTTATGAAAAAGAGGCTATGGGATGTTAGGAAAACTTCACTTCTTCATTCTCTAAGTCGTGCCACATATCTATAAGATACTTCTCGTATCCCTTATCTGATGGTCTTGAAGATGTGACTATTAGAAGGGTTTATGCTACAAGGAGTGAGGGAGAAAGGTTGGTTGAGATGACAATTATGGCTTTGTGACTTGATAGATTTGAGATGATAGATTGTGATGATGTCTTTAGTGTGAAAGATGCTTCATTATTGCCTTTATGTTATGAAAGAGGTTTAAAGGAATTTGAGTAGGCCTACTCCCAAGGGGGAGATAGTGTGCCTACCTAGCAAGGTGATTGTGAGGTATGTTTAGTTGTTGGGAGAACCCGGCTTAATCATGATGAGTTTCGAGGTATGTTGATAGATTGGTGGAATAATGGTGCTTAAGTGGTGCCTAGAGATGTTGAATGAGTAGACTCCTTTAAAAGAGGATAGAAGTTTAATTCTCCATGGTTTAGAATCATCTTGTGTGATGAGTGTGAAGGTTTAGTTATGACTTGCTCCGACCTTAGAATTGAAGGAAGTGATGATGTAAAGAGTTTGTATAGGCTTACCCCCAAGTGGGGGATAATGTGCTTAGATGGTAAGGTGATTGAGTGTCCTTGATTTTCATGAGTTAGTCTTGCTTGATAATCTCACCTTAAAAGGTGTAGTGAGTTGAGAAGTTTAGTCCCGATTTGGTAGGCTCATATAAGACTTTGAGTGGTGTTGGTAAGGTTGCTGGTGAGAAAGAGTGCTTAGATGAGAACCTCACTAATTTAGAAGTACCAATTGGGATCTTAGACCGGCAAGTTAAGAAATAGAAGAGTAAGAAAGTGCTTCCATAAAATTGTTGAGGAGTGACATCTTAGTAAGGGTTTTAGTTGAAGGTGCTTATTTGGGAGGCCAAGGGCCAATGAGATGTCTCAATATCCTTATGTTCCCTTTTATTCCTTTTCTAGATTAAGATGATAAGTTCTCTATGACTCATTTCATGATTTTGGAGTCTTGGATGTTATATGTGTCCTATGATTCCCTTGTTCCTTAGAGTTGCTCTTGTTAACCTTGATAGGGTTTGGATGCATGGTTATTAGACCTCTATTGGTTTTAGAGCCCGGTAAGGTTATAATGAGCCTTGGTAATGCTTGAATTTGTTTAAAAGAAGTAGTATTTTAGGTTTCCAAAAATAAAGAAAAAAAAGGGGGGCATACTCCCAAGGGGGAGATCATGTGCTTGAGTAGCAATATCGATTGAGAGTCCCGATATCCTCATCTTTTCTTCTATTCCTATTCTAGCTTGAGACCAAGAGTTCATTTTTGGGCTTGTTTTATGTTTAGGAGTCATGAGTGTTTTAGAAACTTCCATGATCTCCTTATGTTATGCATGTTTTTGAAAGATCCTTATTTTGAATAAAATGGATTTTTCATGATTTACATGTTCCTCATGTTTTTGTGCATTTAGTATGGTGATGGCATATTTGACTTCATGAGATGATGTGATGAACATGCCTTGTGAGTTCCTGATGAAATGGCACATTTACTCCATAATGTTGTGTTGGGCTTGCTTATAGTTGGAAAAAGTAATTCTTCCTATGACTCTATGATTAATGATGTTTAGAAGTAGTTGTGTAAGCTCATTCCCAAGGGGGAGATGATGTGCCTAGCTAACATTGAGTTATGTGCTTATGTGTTGCCATGACTTATTTATATAATGCATGTTCATGAAAACTTGTGTTTTGAAAGAAAATGAATTTATGTGAATTGTTTCCCTCATGTTATGGTGCCTTGAGTAAGAGTTGCCTATTGTACTTCATGAGAAGAATTTATGAACATGTTTTAGTTAGGAGTTGAGAAATTCCTCCTTGAATGAAATGCTTTTTGAGAATAAATTGCACATGAGCTCCATGAGAGTATGTTGAGAATGTTATGACTAGGAGAAGGTAGTTCCTCCTATGAACATGAGATATGTTGCAGTACATGCTTAGTGGGTTGGTAGATATAGCTCCTACTTGCTTGAGTTGCTTGGAATATGTTGGAGGTGGAGTTGATGTTTCCTCCTAGTGTTGTGCATTGTTATGATGTTTTCATGCATGATGGGCTGCTAGTCTTGAGTATTTAATTCCATAAAATGTTTAAAGTGTCCTTCGAGGACGAATGTTCCCAAGTGGGGGATAATGTAACACCCCGTAATTTAGTGAGTTGAACTAGTGAGTTCTAGTGTCATATGAGGGTTAAAACTTGTAAAAATGGTTCCCGTAATTAGAATAGGGGTTTTAGGGGTTAAATGTCCGGGTACGACTACCCAAGGACCACCCAAGGGGTCCTTGAGGAGGACCCCAAAACAGTCCCTAAATCTGGAAAATTTTGGTGAACCACAGATTGCCAACCACGCCCAGTAGACCAGACCACGCCCCATAGGTCATGGGCATAGATCAAGGCCTGTTGACGCCTGCCAAGACAAGCCGCAGGTGCAAACCACGAGACCACAGGACGGCCAGTAGACCCATCCACGGTCCGTGGAAGGGTGGGCGTGGAATGCTGCCAATTTTTTTAGACTTTTAGTTTAGTTAGGTGTTTGGGAATTAATTAGGGGTTAAGGGAGGTCGGTTAGTTAGTTAATTAATCACCTATATAAGCTAATAAGACCCTAAACTAAGTCATTAATTCACTATAACCCAAGACCCCAAATCAAAATCCAACTACCCTTCCCTCCAAGAATCTTCTCTCTAGAACCCACATTGAAGAACAAAGAAGGAGATCAAGGAAAGCTTGAACTAAGGAGCTTTTCAATACAAATTTGGAAGGGTTCTACACCTAAGGTATGGGAGTTCTTCATCCTTGGGAAGCTATCACCCAAGGAGCCCTTTCAAAAGCTTTTAACTCAAATCTAGAAAACTCAATTAGCTAGGGTTTCAAGTCAACTCAATGGATTCCTTTTGAAGTGGCTTTTAAAGGTTGAATTATGTTTGTTTATGTATGAATGATTTATTTTATCTGATTTTAACTCGAAATCCTTCAAGAATCCATAAGACCCCCAACCCTAGCTATGTGGTTCTTCTTTACATTATGTGATGGTTTTGCAAGTTGGTCCAATTGATTGATGTGAGTTAATTATGATGTGAGTTAATTATCTCAGTATGATTTTACATGTATAATTGATTAACCTAAGATTTATAAGGTGAATTGGTATAGTCTAGGGTTGTGTCATGAAAGAGACAAATTAAGGGTTTAAAGGTGATCCTCCAAGAATGATGAATTTCTATATGCAAGGCCTTAGATTAGATCACCTAGACTTGAATTGGTTTAGGGTAATGCTTCTAAACATGAATTGACTTGATCACGATACTATATCCATGTTTATGAATATTTGGAGTATAAAGTGCCCATCATGATGTGACTAAAGTATTGATGAGTTGTTGGATCATGGTATTCCCTTATCTAATGTGCTATTGCTATATGTTTGGGATGAGTTGGTCCATAGCCCTTGAAGGGCATATTATGAAAGTTTGTGCATGTTGAAAAGATTGTGTGTGAACCTATGATTCACTTGAAAGGTAAAGATCCTATGACTATGGTGTATATTGAGGTATTGTTGAAAGGTTATTCTCCCCGTACCCTTTTACACCTGTTCTTGTATGACTTGTCTAGGATGATGATGATGTTGTTGTGTTGATTGAAAGGCTAGTTCTCATGAAAACACTATGAATGATAATGTGAAAGGTTTACTCACTTGTGGATGATTCTAAGGTCGAAAGGATATTCTCACCTAATGAATCTATGAGCTATTATGATGTATGTTAGTTTGAGTGCCTAGTGCATTCTCTATTGAACATGAACCTAAGTAAAGTCTTAATATGACTTTTAAAGGGAATTATGCTTAGCACCGAGAGGATATGAACAATGAGATAAGAAGCTTTTACGTTTAGCAAATCCGGCTTCCCAAGGTTATCTCATGAGATGGAAACCTTTTACGCTAGAAGTCCGGGTTTCTTGTAGCAATATCCTTATCCCATAACTATGTTCCCACATAGGTCTTTAGCTACTGGATCCACCTAAAAGCTATTACGATAGTTCTACCTTAGGCAAGTAGGACACCCTCTTTTTGGTATGGGGGTAGAACACCGGATTCTATGTAGCTCACATGGTCTATGTCAGTTAATGTTATTTTCCCTATATAATAAAGATAATTAATGATACATGAACTATACTATGACTTCTTAATGAGTTTTACTTAGTAGGAGTGGGGTATGGGACTTCACTTTTACATTGCACAAGTAGACTTAGTAGGATGTCATGGGATGGTTCCTTTGTGTTATGATGAGATTTGAATGTATGCATGTATGTTAAATAGATAGTTTTTATGAATGACTTTCCTTATAATTCAAGTAATGTACATGACTATTTCCTTATTTAGGGCTATTGCTTATGATGAGGTCTAAGGATGAAATGCATGACTAAGGTAGCTTCAAAGGAGTACTTAGTGGGGTTGGTATTATGGGGTGCCAACCATACATTGCAGAAGTGTTTCTTAGGGGTTGCTTATATGATGATTACTTTATGATGAGATGATCTAGATATTTGACTTTGTATTATTTTATGGTTGGAGGCTATGTATTGTGAAGATTGGGATATGCGTTATGTTGATGTTGGAGACTATGATTGTTATTATAATGTTATCTCTCATGTTATGATGAAATGTATGTGAGTTGCCTTATGGGTTGCATTCTCTAATTATTTCAAAGATGATGTTCAAAAATGGCATATAGCATGATTTCAAATGAAATGTCCCTTTCATGCATGTTTTAAGGTTTTTGTGCATGGCTTCCATACTTAGTACTTTTTGTGCTAACCCCATCTTTCTACATTTTCTATAAGTGTAGGGTTTGAAGATATTGGATTCTATCCTCGTGGCTAGGTTCATCGGAGATCAAGAAGAAGAAGATTGATGAGTCCTCATTGTATTTGAGGGCTTGACTGTGTCCTTTATGTCTCTCTTTCATGTTTTAGACTTACATAAGAGCTATGTCACTAAGATTGTATTTCAAGAGTTTTATTCTGAGTATAATAGATGATTTGAGACATAGTGTCATAGATTCTCTTTCATTTTATAAGAGACTTCGATTGTAAAGAAAAGTTTTAAATTCCGCACTATTTTCCGATGCTTTTATGTTCATGTATGTTATGAGGCTTGTATGCGATCCCTTCGGGGTCAAGTTTGCAATGTTACATCTAGGGGGTACCCTTGGGTCGTGATCAATCGTAGAGTCACTTACTTGGGCCTAAAGATATATTCAACTTCCAAGAAACCATTCTACGGGTCATCGTCCATTATACGCTTCGTAGACCTCATTTGTAGAACCCAACTTAAAGTCCAAATTTTTACTAAGTATGGATCCCTTCTATGAAACCATCAAAAGGCCCGTAGAACACCCTACGACTCGTCAAGTTCACTCGGAGGTGAAACATCATAGACTTGATATTTCAAAACTCAACTCAAGTTCTACTATTGTGTTTTTACAGCCTGTAGATAAGACTCATAGATCACAGAACCAGAGCCAAAACTAATTTTTTTCTTTTCGATTAAACTTTACAATTTCTGAGGTGTTACAATATCTCCCCCTTGGGAACATTTATCTACGAATGGAACTCAAGCTAGCATGAGTAGAGTGGGAGAGGAACTTCAATCCAACATGAATGCACATAAACAAGGAGAAATCACTCCAAGCTAAAACTCAAGTAAAAATATAAAGTTTTTCATGAACATACATGCATATGAAAACACGAGAATGACTAAAACACATGAATCCAAAAGAATGAATCATGAGTAACTAATACCTCAAGCTAGAATAGGAGAAGAGGGAAAGAGGTGAGGATACTAGGACATCATATCGGTCAGCTTCCCAAGTAGCACCCTCAACTAATTGATTACTCCAAAGATCTTTCATAGAAGCTACTTCTTTATTTCTCAACTTCCAAATTTAATGATTTAAAATCTCAACCGGAACCTCTTCATATGAAAGACTTTTCTTAACTCCCAATCTTTCCAAGGGCATAATGGACGTAAATCTCCAACATACTTTTTAAACAAAGAGACATGAAATACCAAATGTACCGATGTGAACAGATTAGGTAACTCTAGTTCATAAGCAGCTTTCCGAATACGCTTCAAAATCTGATATGGTCCCACATATTGGAGACTAAGCCTCCGTTTCTTTCTGAATCTCATCACACCATTCATGGGTGAGATTTTCAAGTAAACCCAATAATCAACATCAAATTAAAGACCTCTCCTTATAACATTCACATAAGACTTTTATCGACTTTTAGCCTTTTTCAATATTTCATGAATAAGTCAAACCTTTTCCATAACCCATGCACCAACTCGGACCCTATCAAAGCGACATCACAACCATCAAACCAACCAATAAGAGTCCTACACCTCCTACCATAGAAAGCTTCAAATGGTGCCATTCTAATTATAGAATGATAACTATTATGATACGTAAAATCAATCAAAGACAAATGATCATCCCAATTACCCTTAGAGTCAATCACACAAGCTCTCAACATATCTTCCAAAGTATAAATAGTACACTCGGCTCACCCATCGGTCCGAGAATGAAAAGACATTGTAAGCTTCACTTGGTTACCAAGAACTTTCTGAAACGACCTCCAAAATAGAGATGTAAACTGAGTACCATGATCCGAGATCATGGATAAAGGCCCTTTATGCACCCTTACGGCCATTTACCGAATAAAGTGCTTTGATTTCATCATTCTGTCCACAATTACCCAAATCGAGTCAAACTGATGATAGGTACGAGGTAAACCCGTAATAAAGTCCAAATTCAAATCTTTCCACTTCCAAGTAGGAATGCAAATGTCTTGAGCCAAACCACTAGGTTTCTTATGCTCAACTTTCACTTGTTGACAATTCATACACTTATCCATAAATTCTGCAATATCCTTCTTTATCCTATTCCACAGATAGACTTTGGAAAATCTCGGTACATCATTGTGGCTCCCGGGTGAATAGAATATCAAGAACTGTGAGTTTCTTTCATAATTTGATTCTTTAAATCATCAATATTCAAAACACATAATTGACTATGGTATCAAAGGACATCATCTCCCCCTTGGGAGAAAGCCTCAATAGGTCCTTTAGAAACCGACTTCTTCAAATCAATCATAACCAGATCAAGATCTTGCTTAGCCTTCAGATCCAAAACGAGAGACGATTCTAAGCTATTCTTAACCATCATACCTCCCTCATTAGAAACAACCAAGCAAACACCCAACCATGCTAATCTATGAATATCACGAACTAGCTCTTTCTAACCATCTTCAACATAAGCCACACTACCCATTGATAGTGGACTAAGAGCATGTAACAACTCGCAAAATCATAGGTTGAACTAGAGCCTCATTGTGTGGGTTAGTGTGACCTTAAGTTGATGTCTAGGCTGTTTTAGACCTAACTTGAGCAAGGAAGAAGCCTAGGGTGCAAGGAAGGGCCTAGGCTAGCATGATGGAGTGAAATAAACCATGTTCATTGAGGTACCTTTTGGCGATGGGGATGCTTGATCTCCCAAAGGGTTGGGTGAGTCGCCCTTGTGCCCTTGTGATCCCCTAATGGGCTATCCCATTGGCCTAGGTTCTGGAGCAAAGGGTGAGCTAAGTCATAGCTTGCCAAGCTGGTTGGCGATCCCCCCATTGGCCCCTCTCCATCGCCTAGTGAACTGCCCATTTAATGAGCTCGCTGGAAAATTAGGCAAGCCAAGGGTGCACTTGGCGAGTCGCCTAGTGCCCTTGGCGAGCCTAAGGGTCCAAAGGGGGAGCTTAGACGGGCAAGGTGTGAATTTTTAAGTTTTAACTTTGTGGGTCCTTAGTCCTTTTCCTAAAGTTATGTCCTCATTATTCTATTCCTTTCCTAGCAACTATATAACCCTTTTAGACTTAAATCATTTCAATTAAGTCACTCCAAATAGAATTAAAAGAAGACCCATCTACTCTCAAAGATTTCTCTCTCTAAACTCAAGGAAGAAGTAGGGAGCCATTAAAGCTAGGGTTTGTGGATTCAAGGCATTTTTTCATCAAATTTCATGGGGAATCTTAAGCAACGTATGGTGATCCTTCATCTAGGGGAAGCTTTCACCTCTAGATTCAATTTCAAAGAAGTTTTCAAAGTTTTAAAGTTCATGAAAAACTTAGGGTTTTACTCAATCTCATGGGTTCTTTCTTCAAATGATTTCAAATGGTTACTAATGTCATATTATGATTGTATTAGTGTTTAATTGATGATTTATGATGAAAATACTCTATGAACCCATGATTTCTCTCAATTCCTAAATTGTGCCTTATGAAGTGGTTTTGATGATTATGAAAGCTTATATGGGATTTTGTCTAAATTGCTTTGGGTTATTGAATTGTATCATTATCTATGCCTTAATTATGGTAAATTTTTGGTGTGTTGATGATTTGAGATTTATGGCCTTGAAGGCAAGTTATGACCTAATTATATGTTGAAGTAGAATTGTGCTAGAGATGTTGATCCACTTGAATGGTGGAGGTGTTTAATTACTATGTATTATTATGATGTGAAGGATATGCATGTGATTTCAATGATATAATGATGATCATGTATAGAATGTAATTGTGTTATTGTTGATAGTATATTCTCAATTGACACTCATGAATGATGAATGATAGAATGTGAAGAGTTTCTTCTAAAGCCATGTTGATTGTATTGTATATTGAATTGGTAGGCTTAAGGCATCCTTTTCTTGTGTTGGTGAATGTGACCTTGAATGTTGTAACATGAGTTGGTAGGCTTAGGCATCATCTCTTGTATATTGAGTGTATTGACATGATGACGATGAATCGATAGGCCTATGGCATTCCTTTCATAAACAACCAATGAATGTGTCTTGACTTAATGAACATGAATCGGTAAACCTAATGTTGGAACCCTTGCTTGATGAGTCTTGGACCTATTCTAATGTTGTGTTTTAGGATCAGTAGGCTAGTAGCACCCTTCCATAAATGAATGAATGATAAATCTTGAATCGGTAGACCTAGTGATGGTAGCCCTTTCATGTGTGAAATGATGACCCTTGTATCGGTAGACCCAATGATGATGGCACCCTTCTTGGGAAGTTAATGAGCTACCCTTAATGTACCTCGAATCGGTAGACCTAGTGATGGTGGCCCTTTGTTGTGTAATGTACTTTGGGTCGACAGACCTAGTGTTGGTAGCCCTCTCAAGTACAATGATGTTAATGTGAATGAACTACTCTATGGGAATGGAGGCTAAGCACTGAGTGGATATGGTAAGATGGGAACTCTCCCAATGTTAGGCTAGGGTTCCAATGAACATCTTCCTATCCCATAACTATGTGCCCACATAGGATATATATTAGCCAATGGTCTTCTTACCAAAGCTAAGATATTACATAGTTCTACCTTAGGCAAGTAGAACACCTTTCTTTGGTGTGGGGTCATATGACACCGGATTCCATGGCTTAGCTCTTATGGTCTATGTCGGTTAAACGTCTATTCCCATCATGTGAGATGTGCATTATAGTTTCTTGAGAAGTTCTATGAAGTGTGGGTAGTATTATGGGATGCTATCCATACATGGCATGAGGAGGCTTTAAGAGGGCTATAGTGAGTTCTCTAAGTCTTAATGACTAATGAATAAAAGTGCTCTAAACGAAGATAATGAAAAATGTGGACTCTTGTATGCTTAATTGTAATAATGCATGTTATACTCGGATTGTATTATGAGTTACTTCCTTGTCATGTCTTATGAAATGTTTATATCTCTTATGTATGAATAATGTGAAAGGATGAATGTAGGTTCACTTTTGGTATTCTTAATGTGGTACTTTAGTGTGGATGGTGGTATGGGATGCTATTCGTACATTGCACAAGGTATGGCATTGGGGTTACTTAAGGTGAAGGCTTAATGTGATGAAATGACTTTTATGATGATGTGGTTGTATCCTATGCCTCTTTTACTTATGTTCATATAGGTTTTCTCAAGAATTGGCATATGCATGACTTCCAAAGAAAAATGTTCGTTTAAAGCATGATTTTTGCATGGTCATCAATATTAGTACTTAATTGTGCTAACCCATTCTTCTTCATGTTTTTACTACAAGTGTAGGTTTCGGCAAGTGATTGCTTCTATCTAAATTGAAGTGCTTGGATAACTATTCTTCCAAGATCAAGTGGTATGTCCTCATAGATCGAGGACAAGTGTTTAGAAGTTTCTTTTATTTCATGTAATAGACAATTTTAGTCTTTTCGATTGTAAAGGGCCGTGACCCTACTTTAGTCTTCTTGTCATTGTTTAGATGGCCATGTGAGACTTAGACTTCCGTTGTGTCTTTCAAAAGATTTTTAATGAGTATCTTGGTTTGGTTGGATTTAAATAAGTCTTTTCTATGTATCGAATGTTATGAATGCTAAGAGGCTTGTATCAGACCCCTTCGGGGTCAAGTACGCCGGTCACATCTAGGGGGTGCTCTCGGGGTGTGACAGAGCATCCACCACCACATTCACCTTACGCGATTATAAATGATACTCATGTTGTAATATTTCAATAACTCAACCCATCTCCTTTGGTGAAGATTCAAGTCCTCTTGAGTAAACACATACGTTAAGCTCTTGTGGTCGGTAAACACATCTACATGAAAACCATATAAATAACTGATTAACGTTTAAAAGACACTTCTTCCAATTCTAAGTGTCGACGATCGCTAGTCAGTATATAACCCAACCAACTTAGTTGGGGTCAATCCCACATAGAGTAGCTTTCTTTGAATTCAATTATGAAAGTATGACAATAACCTTTCCAGCTGAGCAACACAACACTTGAGAGTTTCATAGTCAAATTTCAGGATGTTGTTACCAACCCACTTCAAATTATCAACAAGAAACAATCAGATAACTAGAAAACACTTGGAGGATTGACTAACCAATTGTCAAATTCAACTTAATGGGTGTATCTCATTACCGATAATGCTAATTTGCCGCAGGTAAAGTGGACTATAAGTAAGGCAACTTTCTCTCAAACAATTACCTTATTTGTGTTGAGTTCTCTCGAACCTCAACATGACCTATGATATGACCAGCCCACGTTCTTATCAAATCCACTCTCTCAAGATGGATACAAAGGCTATCTCTTGGATTTCACATTCTAAAGCTGAAATCTTCAAGACCCACTACTAAGGATGCCAAATTACTACGTTGGTTCTGTACTTCTCTCTCGAGCAAGCACAAAACTCTGAAATCGATCACACTAAATATGCAATATGGAAGTTAAACCACCATAATAATTTACACCCGCTTGAGATTAACACCAAAAATCACTAATCGATAACACCCATTTAGTAAAATTCAACAATCAGTCACATTGTCAAACCCCCAAGGTTAGGGTTTTAGCCAATCATAGTGAAAAGACGAAATTCAATACCTTCCATGTTTTCCATAGCTGAGTAAATGAAAT
The DNA here is from genome assembly GCA_036250405.1 of Solanum raphanifolium. Taxonomy (NCBI): domain Eukaryota; kingdom Viridiplantae; phylum Streptophyta; class Magnoliopsida; order Solanales; family Solanaceae; genus Solanum; species Solanum raphanifolium. The sequence goes on along the minus strand of JAJOOE010009953.1, from coordinate 8,366 downwards.
TCAAAAGATAAAATTCACTAAAATCATCTCTATTAAAAAATTCAAATAGGAAACCTTGCTAAAATCACTTGAAATCCACAATAGTAGTGTTTTTGCTCTCAATCTTTTGTTCCTCACGTTTCTGAATGCCTTCTCTCTCTTCCAAAAGTCAATTTATGCAAGTCTGATGTGTGGCTGTTTGGGATCAATTGGCAAGGTAAGTCGGGCTTCGCCGACCGTTCGGCGACTCGCCGATTTTGCTTCGTCTCGCCTTCATTATTCACCTCTTCTAAGTCCAACACTGTAATGTTAGGCGAGCCAGATCGGGATCGCCAAGTGATTCCGCGATGCGCCCTTTTTCCTTTCATCTCACCCATCACACTTATCTGGGTCTCCATTAGTACTTTTGGCTACCTGGTCATCTATTGCCGATACGATCGGCGTCATGCCGAGTGGAGCTGCTGCTCGCCAAAGTTACCTCCCATCCAGCCTCAACGTTCTGTAACTTTAGGCTATAAAGTGGCAACTTGGCGAGTCACTGAGTGACATCTGCGGTCATCAGGCAACATCGGCGATCATTAGGCTTGTTTTTCCCTTCTCCTTTTCGCCTGTGTTATCTTTATTGCCCAATTCTGTCCTAGCTTTGTTCCCCAATCCATATATCTGAAGATCAAGAGTTCTACATAAGTTGTTGGCATGAAATAAGCATTTGATGACACTAAATCATTATAAATAGAGCCCTAAATGAGTCCAAATCTCGGACCCATCAACACTCCCAACTTAAACTTTTGCTTGTCCTCAAGTAAAACTAAAGTTCAACAGTTCAAAAAGGATGTCTCAAACAGTGCTACACAAGACTCAATCATGAATGCACACAACAAGACTCAACTTACTCATGCAAGGATCAATTATGCGCTCAAAGACTCAAGTTGCGACTCACCATTATCAAAGATTCTCAAGTTCACATACTGCTTCAAATGCAAGTTCAAGCTCAACAAAGGTACTCAAATGCCCTCACACAAAGATGATTCCATATTCACACACAATTTTTCAACAATTTATAGCTTCAGAATCACAAACAATCCTCACACTCACAAAGATGAGCACAGGCATGACTCCACCCATAGGTTTGCCCTTATTTTCCAACCAACATTTGTTTCAGGTCACTCAAGATCAGAAAGGTCTTTTCAAGGCTTGTAACGGGGGTGAGTGTAAAGGTATGGTCATTTAGGCTCAGTTGCTATTATCCTTATGAAATGTGTTATGAATCAACACTTCCTTTTATTTTCTTCATCATTCTCATTCATGCTCAAAAATTCACCCCATTATTCACTTTCCATGAAACACCAGACACCCCATTTCTTTTGCACTTTCACAATTTTATTCCACAACTTTTTTCATTCTTTTTTTTTTTTTTTTTTTTTTTGTATGGAGGGGTTCCATCTTTCTCAAAACCATGGGTCAAGGGGGACTTCTTTTCACCTGTTGATTTACCTTCTCTTTTTGTCACAACCCCAACTTAGGCTTTTGGCCTAAGTTGGCTAGTCAAACAAACCACGCTTTATGAGGATTATTGGTGAAGGGATAAAGAGGGGTCTCATTTGCATCAAGTTTTTTCCAAGAAAAAGGTTAAGGCTCAAAGGGTGTTCAAGAAAAGTTCACACAGTCACATGGTAGGCCACAAAAGAGGTATAATGTCAAATTGTTTCACTCTTTGAAATTGTTGACTAAGATCATTTCAAGAGCTTGCATCACTTAGTCAACCGGACCAACAGGGAAAATTCTAGGTGTCATTAAACATGGTTCACGGTAAGCCCTTCACACAAGGCATTGGCACTAATATCAATCAAGACTCCACATTTTCGCTAGTGTGCAATGTTCATCACAAGAGACTCAATTAGATAATCGGCTAGTCATAATGAGATGCAAAAATTTCACATATTATCTATGCAACTTCATTTGGCCTCATCGTAGCCGCACATTTATTTTTGTTCGATTGAGAGCACTATTCAAGTAATCGGTATTGATCATAACAGATAATCAAATTTGCACAAGAACAACAATAATTAAACACACAAGAGGTGCATACAAAGGGACTCACTGTCACTGACCAAGCACACACTCCCACCAAAAACATTCAACATTGCCCCCAATGTGAGTAGAGAACGGACACTCCCACAAATAAAAAAATAAAAACTAACAAATAAAGATAAAATTCTAGTATGTAAACATGCAGAACAAGGTGACGAGGAATCTTCACTAAGCGCCCAGTTGGCGAGAAAATGAAACAGTCGCCGAATGCCTCGGCGGTCTGCCTAATGGTCCAGATATCACCCTTAGTTCAGTGTGTGACACTCTCAGAAAGGGGAAAATCGGCGGAGATGAAGGAGGTCGCCGAATAGGTCGGCGCTTTACATAATGGACTTGTAACATCCCCAAATAATCATTGAGTTAAGCTATCAGTGTTGCAGTAGATGGGTGTGAAAAATCAGGTTGCCTAAGCATATCGGTGATTCACCGAGTGACGAAGGTCTCCTGCCTAATGTTCTAGTATCTCAACTCCATCTTTGAAGTCCAAAAGGCGGACTATGTTGTGTTCACCGAACGGATTTGGTGATCCACAAATAAAATCTCCTTCTTGCACAATATCTTGCACCTGCAAAATCAATACACATTATTTAAAACACTAACACTTGGGTTGCCTCCCAAGAAGCGCCTTATATAACGTCGTGGCACAACATGGAAATTCTCTCAAGAATCTTCCAAGTACACCACCTCAATCAGAGTAATCTCTTGGCACTCACCAAAGTATAACTTCAAGCGTTGCCTGTTCACATTGAATCTACTCTCTCCTTTGAAGTCTTTGTCCAGTCCAGATTTAGAGCTTTCAATGCTCATAATGCTTTGTGTTCCAATTCAACTAGTAGATGGCAAGATTTACCGAAAACTAGCTGATACGGAGACATACCGATTGGTGTTTTGTATGCGGTATGATACGCCCATAGAGTGTCATCAAGCTTTCGAGACCAATCAATCATGTTAGAATTCACTGTCTTGGACAAGATGCTTTTGATCTCCCGGTTTGACACTTCAACTTGGTCACTCGTTTGGGGATGATACAGAGTTGCTATTTTGTGTTTCACTCCATACTTACTCAATGCGGATGAGAACCACTTATTGCAAAAGTGGGATCCTCCATCACTAATAATAGCCCGAGGAGTACCAAATCTAGCAAAGATGTAGCGTTTCAGAAATTGAACAACAATTTTCCCTTCATTGTTTGGAAATGCAATAGCCTCCACCCATTTAGAGACATAATCTACGGCCACCAAGATATACTTATTACCAAACGAACTCAAAAATGGGACCATGAAATCTATTCCCCAAACATCAAATAACTCAACTTCTAAAATGGGCGTAAGAGGTAACTCGTGTCTTTTGGACACTCCACCTTGCTTCTAACATTGAGTGCACTTCTTAACAAACTCATGGGAATCTTTATAGATGGACGACCAGTAGTAGCCACTATAAAGGACTTTAGCAGTTGTACGTACACCACCATGCTGACCCCCAACCGGTGAAGCATGACAAGCATGGAGAATTTCGATGGCTTCTTCTTCTGGAACACATCTCCTAATGATATGGTCTGCACAATCTCTGAATAAATATGGTTCATCCCAAAAGTACTTCTTAACATCGAACAAGAACTTCTTTTGTTGGTAGAAGTTCAGTTCGTCCGACATTAATCCACACACTACGTAATTGGCAAAATCAGCATACAAACAAGGTTATTTGAGATATATTGTGAATACCTGTTCATCGGGAAAAGAATCATTTATGTCGATCTCCAGCTCGTCATTTTCCTTGCCTTCCAATCTTGATAAGTGGTCAGCCACCTGATTTTCACAACCTTTCCTATCTTTGACCTCAAAGTCGAACTCTTGCAATAGTAGCACACATCTTATCAATCTTCACTTGGCATCCTTCTTTGACATCAAATAACGCAGTGCGACATGATCAGTGTGAAAACTCACTTTAGTACCTAGCAAGTATGCCCGGAACTTCTCAAACCCATAAACTACCGCAAGTAACTCTTGTTCTGTAACTATATAGTTACATTGAGCACTATTTAGAGTTTTTCTTGAGTAGTAAATGGGGTAAAATAGTTTGTTGCATTTTTGCCCCAATACAACACCTAATGTCGTGCCACTTGCATCACACATTACTTCAAAGGATTCTGACCAATCGGGACTAATGAAAACCGGGGTGGAGACCAATTTTTCTTTCAAGCACTTGAAAGCCACCATGCAAACATCATCAAAGTGGAATTTCACCTCCTTCTCCAAGAGTTTGCATAAAGGATGTGCAATCTTTGAGAAGTCTTTGATAAACCTCTGGTAAAAACCGGCATGTCCCAAGAAACTATGAACACTCTTCACCGAAATGATGGTGGTAACTTTTCAATCACTTCAATCTTTGCTTTATCAACCTCCATCCCCTTTTTCAACACTTTGTGATCATGAACTATACCTTCCTTAACCATGAAGTGGAATTTTTCCCAATTTAGGACCAGATTTGTCTCCACACATCTTTGCAGAACTAGTCCTAAGTGTGCTAAACATGCTTCAAAAGTGTCACCCACAACCGAGAAGTCATCAAGGAATACCTCCATTGAATCCTCCACTATGTCAGCAAAAATAGATAACATGCAACGTTGAAATGTGGCTAGCGCATTACATAACCCGAATGTCATCCGTTTGAAGGAAAAAGTACCATATGGGCAGGTGAAGTTGGTTTTCTCTTGGTCTTCCAGAGCAATGGAGATTTGGTTATAACCGGAATACCCATCTAGAAAGCAATACCACCCTCTATCGGAGAGTCAATCACGCATTTGATCCATGAAGGGCATGGGAAAGTGATCATTTTCAGTCCACGAATTTAACTTCTGGTAATCCATGCATACTCTCCACCCGGTCACCTGTCTCATAGATACAAGCTCCCCCTTTTCATCTGGGACTACTCTGATGCCTCCTTTTTTGGGTACACATTGTACCAGACTTAACCATTTCCTATCCACAATAGGGCAGTTCACACCAGCATCCAACCACTTTATTATCTCCTTTTTCACCACCTCTTGCATCAGTGGATTCAATCTCCATTGATGTTCAACACTCGGCTTACAATCACTATCAAGCTGAATTTTGTGAGTGCAAATATCGGGAGTAATGCCCACTATGTCAGCGGTAGTCCAACCTATAACTTTTATATGCCTTCTCAACACCTCAAGGAGCAATTTTACCTGCCATTCAAGCAAGTCAGCTGCGATGATCACCGGTGAGGTGTTATTTACCCCAAGAAAGCATATCGAAGATGGGAGGGAAGCACTTTCAACTCCAGATTTGGTGGTTTTTCTATTGATGGCTTTGTGGGAGAAATTTCTCAATTTTTTAGATCAATGTCCAACTTCAATGGAGTCTTTGAATACCCCCAAGCCTGAAAGAGCGGGTGCTACCTCTTCATAGCCTTGAATTTCGAATTCATCAAGCATAGATTCAAGTGGTTCGCTCATACACATAAAATGGCTCACACTAGCCATCGCCTCATCAATAATATCAACAGTGTAGACCACGTGAATATCCCTTGGGTGTTTCATTGACTTACAAATATTAAAGGTTACTTCATCTTCGTTCACTTGAAATTTCAGCTCTCCACTTTCAACATCCACTAACTCTCACCCGGTTGCCAAGAATGGTCTTCCCAAAATGATGGGAATTTCAACATTTATTTCACAATCGAGGATGATAAAATCAGCCGGAAAAATGAATCGGTCAACATTTACCAAGATGTCACATAGTATCCCCATATGATGTTTAATTGATCGGTCCGCCATCAAGAGTCTCATTACTGTGGCTTTCGGTTCACCCAACCCAAGTTGTTTATAGATTCCATATGGCATTAAGTTGATGCTTGCTCCCAAATCGCATAGGGCTTTTGCAAATTGGAGCATGCCGATGGTGCAAGGGATAGTGAACGTTCCGGGGTCTTCTCTCTTTTTAATCAGCTCCTTAGTCATAATTGCACTACAACTATGAGAAACTTCGATTGTCTAAAAATCCAAGCTCCTCTTCTTTGTGACTAACTCCTTCATAAACTTGGCATAACCCGACATTTCCAACAATGCTTCCACTAGAGGAAGATTAATTGATAATGTCTTGAACACCGATAAAAACTTCTTGAACTTCTCATCCTCATTCTTCTTTTTTAGACGTTGGGGAAATTGAGGAGATATTTTGGGTAAAGGTTGCATAACTTTTGGGATTGGATTGTGTTTCTCCACATCTTTTTGTGGCCCTTTGGAAATGCTTTGATGGATAGGTGTATCTTCTTCCTTCATACCTTTGTATTCTTCATGCGTTTGAGCTTTTTCATTGCCCATCACATTGCCTATTGATACCTTTCCACTACGAGTAACCACAACCAACTCTCTATCATCATCTTCCATTGTCATTTTTGGTTTCAATTGTGCTGAAAGTACACTCAACGGCCCTTCAATTATCTTGATTGCATATGTGTGAGAGTTCACTTTATTGTTCAATGATGAAAAGTTAACTTTCATCTCTTTTAGCAAATCATCCGAACATTCAAATTTATTGAGGATACGTGACAACAAATCATTCACCCGGGGACTATTTGCACTCCCTTTCAATTTTGAACTCTCACTCGAGTGAGTGTGGTTCTCGTCATGGTCATCCTCCCTTTTCCAATAATCAGTTTGCTCAGCCCAATCTTGATAGTATCTTCTTTGATCATTCCCCTTGTGATAGTTCCAACCTTGATTCCCACCTTACTGTAAATAGTGTGGGTGGAAACCCTCCTCATATCTCCTGGAGTTCCAATCTTGATTCTCCCCCGGCTTTTTAAAAACCTGAGGAAGAACCCTCCTCAACTCTAAACACTCCACATGTCCCCTTGGGCTTTCCCACATTCTCCATCATATGCTCTTGTAATAGCTCCATTTGGGTCAACATCTTCTTGATGTTTTCATCACACTAAATATGTAATACGGAAGTTAAACCACCATCATAATTTAGACCTGCTTCAGATTAACACCAAAAATCACTAATCGATAACACCCATTTAGTAAAATTCAACAATCAGTCACATTGTCAAACCCCCAAGGTTAGAGTTTTAGCCAATCATAGTGAAAAGATGAAATTCAATACCAGCCATGTTTTCCATAGCTGAGTAAATGAAATTCAAAAGTTAAAATTCACTAAAATCTTCTTTATTAAAAAATTCAAATAGGAAACCTTGCTAAAATCACTTGAAATCCACAATGGTAGTGTTTTTGCTCTCAATCTTTTGTTCCTCATGTTTCTGAATACATTCTCTCTCTTCCAAAAATCAATTTATACAAGTCTGATGTGTGGCTGTTTGGGATTAATCGACGAGGTAAGTCGGGCTTCACCTACCATTCGGCGACTCGCCAATTTTCCTTCATCTCGCCTTCATTGTTCACCTCTTCTAAGTCCAACACTGTAATTTTAGGCGAGCCAGATAAGGATCACCAAGTGATTCAGTGATGCGCCCTTTTTCCTTTCATCTGGTCACTCCCCGAGCCTACACCCTTGACGTGACCGGCACTCGAAGACCATTGCTGGCCTCAAGCGAACCCTTTGCCTGGCTTACTAACTCAGCGGAAGACTATATGCATATTTATAAAGATCAAAAGCACACTACTCAAATTAACTAATGAAATAACTTAGAATGTTTAATAGTCAACATTCAACTTGGCCAAAATGGCAACTCAAGTCTTAACTTATGAAATGAAAAGTAAAGACAACTGAATTCACTAATTGACTGTCTGACTATCTGACTATCTATGAAGCCTCTAAACAACTAAGATGGATGTCAGGACAGGCCCGCAACATCCTAATGAACTAATACTAAAACTGAAAGCAATGTGAAGAAGTCCTCTGGAATGCAAAGAGGCTTACCAACAGACTCTAAACTGCTTACTGGATCAACGAATGCGCCGGATGCCGATCCTAGTTACATGTGTCTTCATCATAATACGATGCAAGCCAACTGGCATCAGTACATTGAATGTACGAGTATGAGACTTGGAATGCTAAAACAACATAGGCTCGAAAGAGATTATGAAAGAAACACTTACCTTGGCTCTTCTCAACTCTTGAATACTTAAATAAACTCATTTCATTATAAAGCAGTTTAAAACAAGTGCAATATAAAGAAAAACTGTTGAAAACATGCTGTCAATTCATAATTATAATATCATAAAAAGACAAACCATGCTCCCTCTCAAAGTCTACTTGTGCAATGCATGAATGAAGTCCCATACCCCCATTCACACTAAGCAGAACCCC
>JAJOOE010009951.1:0-40259 GCA_036250405.1 Solanum raphanifolium | reverse complement strand
ATGTATTGTATTGATATATACCTGCTTTTAGTTTTGGTATAGATATCATGGTGGCCTCGACGGCCCAATCAGGACTTCTATGCTAGTTGGCTATTTATTTATATGATCTCCTGGGAGTAGCTGTTTATTTTATAGATCAGTTGGCAGGGGCCTTGCCGGCCGATGGCTTAGTTTTAAGCCGAGATATACTTGTTTGATTTCTTGATTGCGTGTGGCTGCCATGCGCTAGTAGCAAATGGTTCAGCAGGGTCGGCTCGGGCCTGAGTTTTGGTATTAGGAGTCAGTTGCGCCCCTTGAGTTTGGGGTGTGACAAACTTGGTATCAGAGCAACGTCGTATCCTAGTGAGTCTGCAAGCCGTGTCTAGTAGAGTCTTGTTTATAAATGTGTTGTGCACCACATTCGATAAGTAAGAGGCTACCGGGCATGTTAGAATGACTATCCTTCTTTTGCTCACCTCGTACTATAGAGCAGTGTCTTAAGGGTTGATGTTTCTGGCTTATAATTGATATTTGTATGCAAATAGAGATGGCTGACCAGACAGACCACAACTAGCCAGGAACTAGATACAACTGCAGGCAAGGGTACTGGCAAGGTACCACAGGTGGAGGCAGCCCATTGTGAGACCCAGGGGGAGACATCTTCTCAGCCCCCTATAGCTTCTTCACCACTTCAGGAGCCTCCGAGGGCTACAGGAACCCCGACTCCACCAGCAGTATCACCTCTAGTTCCTCCTATTCCATCTGATCATGATTTCAAGAGTGCAGTATATATGCTAGCACAGTTAGTAACCGCACAGCGCCAGCCAGTTGTGCTAGATGTTGACGGACCTTCTGAAGGGCCCGGAAGTTCGAGAGTCCGTGAATTTCTTGCCTTGAATCCTCCACAGTTTACAGGGTCAGATCGCAAAGAGGACCTTCAACACTTTGTTGATCAGCTTCATAGGATCTTCAGAGTCATGCATGCCTCAGCTACTGAGTCAGTTGAGTTAGCAGCATTTCGATTGCGTGATGTTGCAGTATTTTGGTACGAAAGCTAGGAGAGATCTAGGGGAAAAGATGCATCTCTACCAAATTGGGATAGCTTTGCAGAAGATTTCATAGATCATTATTTACCTCAGGAGATTAGGGATGGCCGGGTGGACCAGTTTCTGAACTTCCAACAGGGCAGCATGAGTGTCCGAGAGTACGGACTGAGATTTGATTCATTGGCTAGATATGCACCAGCATTTGTTGATACGATGCATGACAGGATGCGTAGATTTATGGGAGGGCTTGACTCAGACTATATCGACGCTTGTTCTACCGCTACACTAAATGATAATATGGATATCTCGCGAATTCAGGCCTTTGCACAAGGCATAGAGGATCACCGACATCTATAGTATATAACTGAGAGGGTCGATAAAGAGAGACAGAAGAGGGATAGGCCCGCTGGTTCATATTGAGATATTTAGGGTGGTCCCAGACCTCGATATTCTAGTAGGCCACCTAGACCTCCACCATAGCAGTTCCAGGGGAAGAGATTTGATTGTCATGGACAGTCAGGCCCAGGTGAGGGTTCACGAGCATTAGGCTCTCAGCAGCAGAGAGGCTCAGGCCAGTCTAGGACAGCACCGCCGAGTTGCGCAAGTTGTGGTAGGATGCATTTTGGGAGGTGAAAACAGGGTTCCACAGGTTGTTATTCTTGTGGACAAGAGGGGCTTGGGTGGAGAAACTGCCTTACCATAGGTCAGGGTGGTATAGGTCAATCGACCAAGTCAGCAGTAGGTTCCTCCTCATCAGCACAGTCTACAGGGCGTGGACCCCAGACTTCAGCACTTAGAGGTAGAGGCGGAGGCAGAGAGGGAGCATCTAGTTTTGGTAGTGGACAGAATCGTACATATTCATTAACCGGCCGACAGGACTCAGAGTCACTACTAGATGTTGTGACATGTACATTGATTGTTTGCTCCCATTGTGTTTATGCTTTGATAGATCCTGTATCTACTCTGTCTTATGTTACTCCATTTATTGCGAGGAAGTTATATATAGTAGCAGAGTCATTAGATCGACCCTTTATTGTATCTACACCAGTTGGTGAGTCTATTGTTGCCAAGAGAGTCTATTGAGGTTGCATGGTAGAAATTATCGCCCGTCAGACCTCTGTAGATCTCGTAGAGTTAGAGTTGGTCTATTTCGACGTCATTATGTGTATAGACTGGTTAGCATCTTGTTATGCTAATGTTGAGTGCCGGACAAAGATTGTTAGATTCCAATTTCCAGGAGAGGTAATTCAGGAATGGAAAGGTGATATAGCAACGCCGAAAGGTAGGTTTATTTCCTATCTTAAGGCGAGGAGGATGATTACCGAGGGTTGTATTTATCATCTTGTTCATGTTCATGATATAGATGCAGAACCACCGACTCTTCAGTCTATTCCGGTAGTTAATGAGTTTCTAAATGTACTTCCAGACGAACTCCCTGGTATCCCTCCAGAACGGGAAATTGATTTTGCTATCGATATGTTACCAAGTACACAACCCATATCTATCCCTCATTATAGAATGGCTCCTGCTGAGCTAAAGGAGTTAAAGGATCAGCTGAAAGATTTGCTGGATAAAGGCTTTATTAGACCTAGTACTTCACCATGGGGTGCACCAGTGTTGTTCGTAAGGAAGAAGGATGGCTCACTAAGAATGTGTATCGATTACCGACAACTGAATAATGCAACTATAAAGAATAAGTGTCCCCTTCCGAGGATAGATGACTTGTTTGATCAGTTACAAGGTGCTAAGTGTTTCTCAAAGATTGATTTAAGATCAGGGTATCACTAGATACTAGTTCGGGAGAAAGACGTTCCAAAGACAACTTTTAGAACTAGATATGGACACTTTGAGTTCTTGGTAATGTCTTTTGGATTAACTAATGCCCCAGCAGTGTTCATGGACTTGATGAATAGTATATTCAGGTCGTGTCTAGACTTGTTTGTGATTGTATTTATTGATGATATTTTGGTGAATTCACGTTCAAAAAATGAGCATGCAAATTATCTGCGACCAGTCCTTCAGGTTCTTCGAGATCGAGAACTTTATGCAAAGTTTTCCAAGTGTGAGTTCTGGTTGAACTCTGTAGCTTTCTTAGGCCATATTGTATCAGATGCAGGCATTGCGGTTGATACACAAAAGGTTGAGGCCGTAAAAACTTGGCCCAGACCTATGACTCCGACTGAGGTTCGTAGTTTCTTAGGGTTAGCTGGGTACTACAAAAGGTTTGTAGAGGGGTTTTCTTCACTTTCAGCACTATTAACGAAGCTGACTAAAAAACTATCTAAGTTCTAGTGGACTGAGGCTTGCGAGCATAGTTTCCGGGAGCTAAATGACAAGTTGACATCAACACCAGTTCTAGCATTGCCAGAGGGTTCAGAAGGCTATGCGGTGTACTATTATGCTTCTGGTTTTGGGTTGGGATGTGTTCTAATGCAACATGGTAAGGTTATCGCATATGCTTCAAGGCAGTTGAGGAAGCATGAGAAGAACTATCCGACCCATGATTTAGAGTTGGCTGCAGTTGTACATGCATTAAAGATCTGGAGACACTATTTATATGGCGTTCATGTTGACATCTTCACAGATCATAAAAGCCTTTAATATATCTTTAAACAAAAGGAGTTAAATCTACGACAACGTCGATGGCTTGAGTTACTGAAAGACTACGATGTGGATATTTTATATCATCCAGGAAAGGCGAATGTGGTAGCCGATGCCCTTAGTCGAAAATCTATGGGTAGTTTATCCCACTTAGGTGTTGAGAAGTCGGAGCTAGCGCGAGAGCTTCATCAGTTAGCTAGCTTAGGATTCAGATTGTTCGAGGCAGACGATAGTGGGGTCACAATTCAGGATAAAGCCGTATCATCTTTAGTTGTAGAAGTAAAATCACGACAACAAGAGGATCCTAGCTTAGAGCAGCTTAGAGCTAAGGCTCAGGATCAACAATCTTTAGCATTTGATATAGCAGAAGATGGAGTCCTCAGATATAGCGGTCGATTGTGTGTTTCGAATGTTGCAGGGCTTCGACATCAAATTATGGAAGAGGAACATCATTCCCGTTATTCTATTCACCCTTGTTCGACGAAGATGTACCATGATATTAAGGAGATCTATTGGTGGCAGGGGATGTAAAAGGACGTTGCTGAGTTTGTGGCGCAATGTCCTAACTGCCAATAGGTGAATGTTGAGCACCAAAAGCCTGCTGGGCTAGTTCAGGAGATAACCATTCCTTTGTGGAAGTGGGAAGCAATTAATATGGATTTTATTACAGGGTTACCTCGATCTCTTTGCAAGTTTGACTCTATTTGGGTAATTATTGATAGACTAACAAAATCAGCCCACTTCTTACCAGTCAGGGCTACTTTTTTCAGCCGAAGACTATGCATGGCTCTATATTAGAGAGATTGTTAGGCTACACGGTGTCCTAGTATCTATTATCTCTCATAGAGGAGCACAATTTACCACCAACTTCTGGAAGTCTTTCCAGAAAGGATTAGGGACGCAAGTTAATCTTAGTACCGCCTTTCACTTTCAAACAGATGGCCAGGCTGAGCGCACAATTTTGACACTCGAGGATATGTTATGGGAGTGCGCGCTAGACTTCAAGGGAAGTTGGGACGACCACTTGCCTCTTATTGAGTTCGCATACAATAATAATTATCATTCCAGCATTGGGATGGCACCTTATAAGGCTTTGTATGGGAGAAACTGTTGATCCCCCATTGGATGGTTTGAGGTAGGTGAGTCAGGGTTGATCGGACTCGACTTAGTCCAGCAAACAGTAAAGAAAGTTAAGCTCATTCGAGAGAGGTTGCTAACAGCTCAAAGCCAACAGAAGTCATACTTAGATATGTGATGAATGGACTTAGAGTTTTGTGTCGATGACTGGGTATTCTTAAAAGTCTCGCCTATGAAAGGTGTTATGATATTTAGCAAAAAAGGCAAGCTTAGTCCAAGATTCATTGGTCCATACCGGATCCTTCGGAGGGTAGGACAAGTGGCTTATGAGTTAGAATTGCCTTTGGGGCTAGAATCTATTCATCCAATTTTCCATGTATCGATGCTACAGAAGTATGTAGGAGACCCTTATCGGGTTGTCCCAATTGAGGATGCTCAGATCACAAAGGATTTGTCCTACGAGGAAACTCCAGTTGCCATATTAGACCGACAGGTCCATAAATTGAGGACCAAGGAGGTGGCTTCGGTGAAAGTATTGTGGAGAAACAAGAATAGAGAAGAGGTGACCTGGGAAGCTGAGGATGACATGAGGTCCAAATATCCTCACTTGTTTCATACCCCAGGGTGATAGAATATCAATTTATATTAGTGAAGTAAGGTTAGATACCTATCCTTTTTTTTTGTTATTGCTTATTATTATAGTTGTTGTCGTTGTATTTTGCTCGCACTGTTATTGCGGAGCTATAGTGCTTAGCTATTTATGTTGTCATGTGAGACACCTAGGTTAGAATTTTTGCGTTTCAGGTTATGGATAGTCACATTCACAAATGATACTTTGCCTATACTTTGGCAACTCCTAGGGACATGATTGTGTGACTCAGATTTTTTTCATTCGAGGACGAATGTTTCTAAGGTGGGAAGAATGTAACACCCCGAGTTTTCCAAAACGTCTAAATTAATTCGTACCTTCGTGGAAAGACAAAGAGGGTGAGTAATAAATTAAAAAAGATGTGGTATGTCATCATTTAAGTGTTCAAGCGTTTTATCTCAAGTTTTGAAGTTAAGTAAGTGGCAAAATAAAAGTTGGCGAAAGTTATCATAAGTTCCTTTTTAAAGATTTCTTTGAAATTTGGGTAAAATGTATTGGATGTTTTCTCCTAATATATAAAGAGTTAGAAGTCCGATTACCCATTAAATCGAAGGCCTACGAGTCTAGTTTGCAACACACAAAACCCCGTATAAAACGGACATCCGAGTAAAAAGTTATGAGGGTTTTAGTAGGGAATGCCAGGGCAGAATCCGGGTCGGGTAAAGAAATATGGTATGTCGGATATTTAACGTTTTAGCCATGGAAACAGTTCATTTCAGTTCCAAAACCATAAAGGAAGCTTAGGAGAGGGTTTCTATGGAGTCCTAGCATAATGAAGGTTATTTTTGACGATTTCTACCATTAAACATTGCCCCCGTGCCTAGAAACGTAATCCCTACATGTGGCAATCGTTTTTCCCTTCTATTTGCTGCGTTAGGAGCTGGTTTTTGAAGATATAAATTTGTAATTATTGGTGTTTCTTCAAGGTTTTAACTTGGTTAACTAAGGTAATCATCTCGGAACTCTTTTATGATTGTTTTTATGAATTTCTACGGACATTTCGACAAGTTGGGGTAATATGGCAAATCTGCCGATATAAGATTAATTATAAACTGTTTATAGGTGCGTACCAGCTATGTATATATAGTGTTTGCGAAGCTTAGGACATAAGGAACAACTTTCGTGAAGGAACTATGGTCTTTCGAGAGTTCATTGGAAAGGTATGTTAAGGTTATTCCCTTCGTTCGACATGTTTCCTTAGATGTAGTTAACGTTGGTGATCTTATAGATGTAATTGTGAATGGTTGGCTGATTGGGTGGTTATAACCCCTCATTTTAAGGACTCCCGATCTGTTAAGAAAGACCCTAAGTTAAGAATGACTTGGAGATTATTCATATATATATATATATATATATTGTTTATAGCTAAATTGCTCGCCTTCAGCCTAGTTAATTGTTTGTTGTTGCCCTTGGGGCAATGGTGGTTAGCTGTTGAGCTATGAACTGCCTATGGGGTCTATGATGTTGTCTAATAGGACTATACTGTGCCTAGTAGGGTTATGAGTTGCCTACAGGGCTATATTGACGCCTAAGAAGGCTATGTGCTTCCTACAGGGCCATGTTGTTGCCTAAGAGGGCTATGAGTTGTCTATAAGCTACATTGATGCCTAAGAGAGTTATGTGCTGCCTACGGGGCTATGGTGTTGTCTAATAGGACTATATTGTGACTAGAATGGCTAGGGGACTACTGGTAGGGGTATATAGGCTGATTGGTACCTTCCGGGCTTTTGGGGGCCTGAGTAGGTGGTCTTGTGTGCTGTTTGTACCTGCTGAGCTTATGGGGGCTTGGTTAGGTTGTTGTTTTATTATTTTTGATAAGTTTAGATTTAGGAGCAGGTCAGTACACTTATCTTATCACTGATTTATTTATCAGATTATTCTAGTATATCAGGATACCTCATCATAGACTATTGCCTTTCATACTTTGTACATTATTTTGTACTGACGCCCCATTGCCTGGGCGCTGCATTCATGCATGCAAGTCCTGATAGACGACTGAGGAGACCTTCTTAGCAGCATGATTGACTTTTATCCGGTTGGCTAGCCCCTTTCCTCCGGAGCTGCCAGAGTTGGGAGGTTTGTTACCTTTTGTTGCATATAACTTTATAGGTAGGTTGGGGCCCTGTCCCGCTAATCTTTACTACTCTTAGAGGCTTGCAGACTACTGTGTGTGGTGTATAGCTACGTTATGGCCATACTGGCCTATGTGGTTGGTTTGCTGAAACTTGTGAGCTGTTTGATGTATTGTATTGATATATACCTGCTTTTAGTTTTGGTATAGATATCATGGTGGCCTCGACGGCCCAATCAGGACTTCTATGCTAGTTGGCTATTTATTTATATGATCTCCTGGGAGTAGCTGTTTATTTTATAGATCAGTTGGCAGGGGCCTTGCCGGCCGATGGCTTAGTTTTAAGCCGAGATATACTTGTTTGATTTCTTAATTCCGTGTGGCTGCCATGCGCTAGTAGCAAATGGTTCAGCAGGGTCGGCTCGGGCCTGAGTTTTGGCATTAGGAGCCAGTTGCGCCCCTTGAGTTTGGGGTGTGACACTTTCATCCACTAGGTCCCTAGAATTTAGGTAGTTCCTAGATTCTCTATATATTGTTTAGGCTTAGGGTTTCTATAACCTTGGATATTTATTATGATTTAGCTGTTCTAGTATCCTAAATCAAAATAACATGTTTCTTGGAAGGTTTGTTCAGTTCCTTGTATGAAACTCAGAACCCTAGTTGTGTAGATTCTCTTAGTTCAAAAATTGCACTTGCTAGGTCAGATAAACAGATAATCATTCCCCAGATATCGAATGTTACATTATCAATGTATAAATGTTGCATTAGCAGTTAGCATGCTAGTATTTTGAGCTACTCAGTATTTCAGTTACATTTCAGTCATATACATATGCAGTTGGGAGTAAACTTAACATCGAGTTGGACTACGGTTCAATGTACCCTCATAGTTCCAGAACTACGTGCCCCTATAAGAGATTAAGTCCCTCTATTGGGCATCAAATTTAGTGATAATACCACTTATGCCATTATTCCCCGGGCAAGGTTATTGGGTCCTCTCGATGAGGCGTATACATCGGACTCCATGTTTAGCTCACGTGGTTTTATGTCGGTTAATAGTAGCTCCCGCAGTCAGAATCTTAGTGCATTTGACAAGGGTTTCAATATAAACTTCAGTATTCATTTTAGCATGTCATATTCATGATTAGTACTTGGTCATTGCATTCAGTTTAGCTTTTCAGTATTTACATTCTTGGTTAGTTGACAGTATTGCTCAGTTATGCCTTGTTTAGCTTAGTATCTATATCATGCATGCTCGATACATTCAAAGTACTGGCGCATACTCTACTCTACATCCTTTCATGATGTAGGTTCATGTACTCAGCATCCAGATCGCGCTTAGATCGATTCTCGGTCCACACTCAACAACTTCAGTGGTGAGTCCTCATATTCTGAGGACAATAGGGATGCTTTCATTTTAGTATTTACTTTCAGTTTTCAGTTTTATTAGAGTTAGTTGGGGGGCATGTCCCATCAACTCAACTCAGTTACAGGCTTTTCAAACATAGTAGTAGAATCATCTTGAATTGTTAAGTTTAACATTTCAGTGTTATTAAACTCTTAGTATGGTTTATACATTCAGACTAGATGGGTATTTCCCATTTTCAGTTATCTGTTGTTTTAGCTTTTGCGCAATACATGTTTTATTTAGTTATTATCGTATGCTTGATATATGCCAGACACATAGTTAGCTTGGGGTCACTCGTGATCCAAGGTCTTGTGTTACGTCAAGGGGTAGCCTCGAGGCATGACACATACATTACATACAAGTCTGAAAAGTGAAATGACATAAAGCTGTAAAAGTGTCTCGATCCTCGGAACATGAAGACTCACGAATCCTTGAATACCAAAAAGATCAACAAGCCACAAGTGTGAGAGGTAGGAGCGTCTGACCCTACATTATTGAAATAATGTAGGCACTAGTATACATTATTACATCGATTATACTATGTATGATAGCAATGCATAAGATTTATGAAATCATGCTAAAACTAACTTTACATGACATGCAATGACCAAGATAAATCATAAGATAAAAAAGATTAGAAAACACAAATCATAATCATGGTCAATACAAGCTAAAAATCTTTAAAACACTAGTGAAATACTTACATAAAATTATGGGAATTTTACCATGTTACTGACATTGACCATGTGAGCTATAACATGGAATCCAGTGTCTATTCCAGACAGAAAAGAGATGTCCTTACTTTCCAAGGTAAGAACCATGAGTCTGAACTAATGTGGATCCACTAGCTATTGTTTATCTAAGACAATCATCCTATGGTGGCATATAGTTACAAGATAAGAAGATTGATACTAGAAACATGCCTCTACTAATGGAAGATCCTCAATCTCAATATCTTGTCGGTGCTTGGCAAAAATACTATATAATAACTCGTAAATCTTAATTCAACATAGGTGAGAAAACATTTCAACCTTATGAATTCTTTTGTAAGAAAATCTTTCACAACAACAACAAAATTGATACTTTACTCTCAAAGCATCCTTAATCATTTATATTGATTTCATAAAGAACATGCGTATTTTTAGAAATTCATCTTTCGTAGATCATAATCTTCATTATATGATCATAGTCTAAAAAATTGGATCATGCATGGGTTCATGTGAATTTAACCTTAAAACATATAATTACTTCAATTCATGCATAAAAAGATAGAAAACAATCAAATGATTCATAATTGAAAAAAACCCATGAAGATTGAATAAAATCCTAACTTTGATTATATAATCTAATCTTATAAAAATGGAGACTTTAGGAACTCTAGGGAGGAAAGGACTCCATATGTGGATACTAACATAATTTGGAGTTCAAAGACCAATTTCAATGGTGAATTTGATAAGTTGGTTCTTGAAAACCTTTTTTTGTTCTTCCTTGAATTTATGGAAATTTGAAGGTAATAAACTTGGAGGGAATTTATGGACATAGGGAATGATTAGGAATGGGTAGTTTCAGGGAATGGAAGACATATATAGGGCTTAGGATTAGGACAAAGATGACCTAGTTTAGACATTAATCACTTAGGGAAATTACCTAAATGCCCCTTATAATAGTTGTCGATACCTCTTTCTATGGTTTGGACCTACGGTCTGTAGGACTTTTTACGGACCGTACTGGTCAACCGTAGAAAAGTTTAGAAACACTAAAATTGGACCACCTTTTGACGGAACCTGTCTTTGTCACGACCCAAGGTAGCCCCTAGGCGTAACTTGGTGTATAACACCCAGAAGGACCCATACAAGACACTTAGCATACATCATATAAGGTAATAGAGTTTAAATGATTTAAAAGACAGTTTCAACAAATAAACGTCTTATAGAGAAAAGCGAAAGTCTAAACATCATCTCAAAGTCATGTAGTACATAAGAGTTTATAGGGGCGTAGCCCTTACATACAGTTCCAAAACTAAACTGAAAAGACATAATGAAATAAAGGCTTGGTCCTCAAAACATCAGGTCTCACCAATCTTCAATCTTCAACTACTAAGAGATCCTAGCCATGAAAGCGAGAACCAGAATCGTCGTACCCTATATTTTAGGATAAGAAATGAAGGCACGAGTATGCATTAGTACAAAAATGCACTAAGTATGATAGCCATTCACAAAAACATGAAATCATGCTACAAAAGGAAATTTTCATGATATGCGAAGACCACGTTAAAACATAAGATACAAGGGTAAAGAAAACATAAAAAGAAATCACGATCAATGCAAGTAAAATCGTCTTTGAACATATGTGAGATACTTCTTGAAGTAACTTTAGTTCATTATTGTGGGAATTAGACTTAACCAACATAAATACCATGTGAGCTATAACATGATCCCCCGGTGTCTCCCATACCGAAAAGGGTTGTCCTACTTGCCAAGGTAGGACCATGGTTGAGCTAAAGTGGATCCACTAGCTAACGCTTATCTCGACACACCTATCTTGAAACCCTAGCTCACTTCTTCAACTTTTAGAGAGAGAAATATTTGAGAGGAGGAGCTTGATCTTCTTTTGAGAATTTGAGAGAATGAATTAGGTTTGTGTAATTTGGGGGGTTTAAAATCATTATATCGAGCTTTCAGTAGAAAGGAAAATGACATAGTATTGTGGTAAAACAATTAGGGAAAAGACCCAAAAGTCCCTGAATAAAAATCGCCGAATTGGGTCATTGGAACCCAAAACAGGTCATCATGCACTACCATGGCCCGTCAAATGGATCGTGAAGAATTTTTGCCAGACAGGGATTCACTATTTTGGACATAACATTTTACTCCAAGCTTGGCATTAGGTAAACTCGGTGGCATTGGAAAGAGGACTCAGAGATCATTAATTTGGTAGGTCATGCATGGGCCACCTAACCTGTTTTGTACTAAAAGATATGATCGTTTGAAGTTGACCCTAAACTATAAGTCTAATGAAAACCCTTCACGGACGACTTCATGGTCCGTGTAGGGCATCATGGGCCATTGTGACGCCAGTGGCCCTTGACCAGTGGCTAGGGGAGAACCCCCTTCTGACTTGACCCCTTCACGACCCGTCTCCCTCTTCACGACCCGTCTAAGGGTCCGTGGGAGGGAACCTGCTTGGGCAGGTTCTGCCTTCTTGTCACGAGCACCATGATGGACTGTGGTCCCTTTCACAGCCTGTCTAGGCTCCGCTGAGGGTCCCATGGTCAAGTTTTGGGTTCTTGACAGGCCCGTTAAACCCCTTCCTACCCTTCTCGAATCTGAGGTATTACTATATCTCCCCCTTAGAAACATTTGTCTTCGAATGGAACTTAAACTAGCACGAAAAGAGTAGGAGAGAAACTATCAACCTAATAATTAATGCAACTTCATCAAAATGCACACGACCAAGGAGGAATCTCGACTCCAAGCGAAAACATATTCAAAACATCCTTTCATAAGGTCTATATGCAACTCATACCAAAATGAACATAATCATGAAGAAATCAATCAATTAAACTAAATTATATTTTTGAAAATCAAATTTTTCATGAGCATGCCTGCATGAGGAAACATAAGGATGACTAAGACAGAAGAATCCTAAAGAGTGAACCATGAGGGCTAAGACCTCAAGCTAGACTTGAAGATAAAGGAAAGAGGTAGGGATACTAAGAAGTCATATCACCTCCAAACTTTCTCCCACCAAACCATACAAGGAACTTTTCCAAAACCAACATAGTTCTACTCACACACCAACCATGAAGTACATCATCTCCCCCTTGGGAGAAAACCCAACTAGTCTTTTCAAATCCATCTCTATCAATCTAACCACAACACCAACGTCTTAACAACCACTAAACCATTGATAAAAGTAAACTCTTAAGAAGTTTCACCAAGGATCTCAAGGACTACTCCAAACAACATCTCCATACATGAAGTCTTACCATATCCAACGAAACACTCAACATCAAGCAATACATAACCACAAACTAAAGTACCTTAACTTACCAATTACCGCATCCGGGGAACCCTCATGATCTTGTTGAGTTTGAAGAGTGAATAACCTATCTTGTTTCTGACAACCACTAGGACCGGATGAAGGGTATGGTTGAGCCCGTCGATGGGCATCTCCCTCATTTCTTACAATCGAAGGACAATTTCTTATCTTATGATCCATCTTACCATATTGAAAACAAGCATTACAGTTGGCTAGACATTTACCCTCATGTATTCTCCCACACTCCCTATACTCGGGCCACATTTTCTCACTACCACACTAACCTTGAGAATGATTTCCTCCATCGGACCTTGAATGTGAAGACTTGCCATCATCCCTTCTTACCCTCTTTGAGTCCCTAGTTTTCTCCTTAAGATTTTCTTCTTCTATTTGTTGTGCATGAACCATTGAACGGGAGACATCCATCTTCTTAACAAGCATGACGGTTAGGCATTCTTTGACCACTAAGTCGGAAGCACCCGACACAAACTTACTCATCCTTACCTTTGGATCAACAACCATAGTTGGAGGATATTTATACAATTGTGTGAATTTCAAAGCATACTCCTTCACACTCATATCTCCTTGGCGAAGGTTAATGAACTGAAGTACCTTTGCCTCTCTCATCTAAATGGGAAAGAACCTATCAAGAAAAGCAGCCTTAAATTTCTCCCAATCAAGAGGACCCTCATCTACCACCCTCTATTCTTTCCATTGGTTGAACCAAACTTGAGCAACCCCCTTAAGTTGATAAGTGGCCGATTCCGCCTTTTCTACCTACGTCACTCACATGATCATCAACACCTTATACATCTCATAAATCAACTCTTGAGGATCTTCCTCAACATAAGATCCATGAAATTTTGGAGCATTTATTCTAATAAAGTCCCTCACCCTTGTTGATGGTATACCCACCCTTGGGTTCACGGGAGAAACAACCTCTCTATTTGCTTGAGCCATCATAGCTTGGGCCAATGCATGAAATGCAGCTCGAAACTCATAATTAGTCACTTGCTCAGCCAAAGGGTTGACCGGCACTTGGGGAACCTCTTGTCTAACATTTTCACGAACATTCCTATTCCTTCTCATTGGATTCCTTCATGGAACCATATTCTGAAAAGCATAAATAGGGTTTAGGAGAGAAAGACACCTAGAGTTACACTCTATCGCACAACTTTAGATTAAAGAAAGAAGTGGAGTTTCCTATACATCTTATAGCCTATCGTTCATAAATGTGGTGCGCTTCACACTCATGAACAAGACTCTACTCAATGTGGCTGATGATACGTCCTAGGACCATTCTAAATATTGTAGTCTGAATACCATGTTTGTCACGACCCAAGATAGCCCTGAGGCGTAACATGGCGTATAAGACCCCGGAAGGCCTCATACAAGCCACTTAGCATACATCCAACAAGATAATAGAGGTTAAAAGATTTAAAATACAGTTTCAACATGTAAAATATTTTAGAGAAAAGCGGAAGTCTAAATATCTTCTAAAAGCCATCTAGAATACAAGAGTTTATCGGGGCGTAGCCTGTACATCAAGTTCCAAAACTAAACTGAAAAGAAATAATGAAATAAAGATTTGGTCCTCGAAACATGAGGCCCCACCAACCTTCAATCTTCAACTACTAAGAAATTGTTGCCACGAAACTGCAAAGTGGAATCGTCGTACCCTACATTTAGGATAAGAAATGTAGGCAAGAGTATGCGTTAGTACAAAAATAAAATAAGTATGATAGCCATGCATAAAAATATGAAATCATGTTATAAAGGACATTTTCATGATATGCGAAGACCAAGTTAAAACATAAGATAAAAGGGTAAAGAAATCATAAAACGAAATCATGATCAATGCAAGTAAAACCGGCATTGAACACAGGCGAGATACTTATTGAAGTAAACTTAGTTCATTATTGTGGGAATTAGTCTTAATCGACATAAAGACCATGTGAGTTATAACATGATCCCCCGATGTTTCCCATACTGAAAAAAGTGGTCCTACTTTACAAGGTAGGACCATGGTTGAGCTAAAGTGGATCCACTTGCTAATGTCTATCTTGACACTCATCTTATGGGGGCATATAGGTATGGGATAATAAGATTGCTACTAGAAACATGACAGAGTTTCCATCTCAATATCCTCTCGGTGCTAAGCATAAGTCCCACGAAATAGTTATTTAGTCTTGACTTATCTTATCATTAAGAGACATGAGTAGTCGTCACATGCCTTATCATAGGATAGCTCCTTAGACCATGCATGAGAAAACCTTTCACTGTCCATGATCTTTTCATAATAGTTTTTAAGGCCAATAGTCATTCACTTCATGCTAGAGATGCCCCTAATACTAACAGAAATAGTTTTGAAATTGTAGCCTATGATCATTGATGGCATGTCTGGATACCATATTAATCAAGATATAATTTAGGAAAATAGCCCGAAAAGCATTTAGGAAAATGTAGATGTCATTTATGTCATGTGGCCAAGCTTCATAGAACATATAGACAATATCATCTATAATCTTTCTTGAGTCATTAACATACTTTCATGAACATGCATTCTTTTCACCAATTCATAAGCTTCGTCATATTTTCAAAGTCAAATCATCTTCAAATTCATTTACATCAATTTCTTAAAGAGAAGATATAAATATTTTCATAAATTCATCATTAGTTTGAGACCCACATTATATCAACATAGATTAGAAAAATGGGTTATGCATGGGTTCATGGGAAATCAACTTAAAAACATGCAATTACTTCAATTAATGCATAAAAGGTCATAAAACAATCAATTGAACCAACATTGAAGAAAACCCATGGCAATTGAAGAAAACCCTAACTTGATTGGGGAATCTAATTTTACAAAATTGGAGAATTTGGGAACTCCATGGAGGAAAGGGCTTCATGGATGAAAACTATCATACCTTGATGCCAAAAGCTTTGAAGCAATGGAGGATTAAGAGGCTTGATCTTGAAATCCTAGCTTTCTTCTTCAACTTCTAGAGAGAGAAATACTTAGAAGGAGGAGCTTGATCTTGTTTTGAGAATTTGAGAGAACGAATTGGGTTTGGGTGACTTGGGGGTTGAAAGTCATTATATAGGCTTTGCGTAGAAAGAAAAACAACATAGTATTGAGTTAAAATGATTGGGGGAAATACTCAAATGTCCCTGACTAAAATCTGCCGAACTGGGTCACTGGAACCCAAAACGAGTCGTCATGCATTACCACGGCCCGTCAAACGAGTCGTGATAAATTTTTTCCTGATAGGGCTTCATTATTTCTGGCATAACTTTTTACTCCGAGCTTGGAATTAGGCAAACTTTGTGGAGTTGGAAAGAGGACTCAGAGATGTTTAGTTTGACAGGTCATGGGCCACCTAATTCATTTTGTGCTAAAAGATATGATCGTTCGAAGTTGACCCTAAACTCTAAGTCTATTGAAAACCCTTCACGGACCACTTTACGAGCCGTTGTAACGCCCGTGGCCCTTGACCAGTGGTTAGGGGAGAACCCCCTTCCAATTTGACCCCTTCCTGACCTGTCTCCTTCTTAACGACCCATCTAAGGGTCTGTGGGAGGGAACCTGCTTGGGGCAGGTGCTACCTTCTTGTCACGAGCACCATGACGGACTGTGGTCCCCTTCATGGCCCATCTAAGCCTCCGTGGAGGGTCCCATGGTCCAGTTTTGAGTTCTTGACAAGCACGGTAAACCCCTTTCTAGCCTTTCTTGAATCTGAGGTGTTATAGTCTATGACTCGTAGGTCATCCTACGGTCCATAGATACCAACCGTAGAAACCAACTTCACCTTTAAAATTTCATTAATTCTAGGACTTACCTATGAGGCCAATCTACGACTCGTAGAAAGGTTGATGCACTGTCCTGGTCATCTGTCGAATGAGGTACTGAAACTTGATTTTTCAAAACTCTACCCTGGTTCTACAGTTCCCTTCCTACTACCCATAAGACGTACTATAGTCCGTAGGTAGGAATCATAAAACCAGTCTCTGATAAATTTTCTATCCTATCCTTTTTACTTTCCTACTTTAAGGTGTTACAATATATCCTCATTGGGAACATTCGTCTTTAAATGGGAATCAAGGTAGCATGAATAGAGTAGAATAAAACGTAACAGGCCAATGTGAATGCAATCACATATACACAC
The DNA here is from genome assembly GCA_036250405.1 of Solanum raphanifolium. NCBI lineage: Eukaryota > Viridiplantae > Streptophyta > Magnoliopsida > Solanales > Solanaceae > Solanum > Solanum raphanifolium. Next base: position 23,221 of record JAJOOE010009951.1, on the reverse strand, counting down.
ATATTCGAGGAGGAAAATTGACTCCAAGCTAAAGTGTATTCAAAACACCATCCCATAACGTATACATGCAATTCATACTGAATGCTCATAACCATGAAGAAATCAACCAAGCTTAAACCATTTCTTAAAAAAAAAATAGATTTTTCCAAAGCATGCATGCATGAGGGAACATGAGAATGACTAAGACACAGAAAACCAAAAGGAAGAACCATGAGGAGCTAAATGCCTCAAGCTAGAACAGAGGGAAAATATGAGGATACCAGGGCATCATATCATCTTTGGCCTCTCAAGTTATACCCTAAACTAGCTGATTCCTCCAAAGAACCTTAATTCAAGAAACTTCTTTGTTACTTAACTTCTGGACATGACGGTCTAAAATCTCAACTGAAACCTCTTTATAAGAAAGATTTTTTGTAACTCCAAAATCTTTCAAAGGAACAATAGATGTCGGATTTCCAACACACTTCTTCAATTAAGATATATGGAATATGGGATGTACCGATTCTAAATCATTAGGCAGATAAAGCTCAGATGCAACCTTACCACTACACCTCAAAATCATATATGGGCCTATATATCGGGGTCTAAGCATCCCCTTTTACAAAAGCACATGACACCCTTTATAGGTGAATTTTTCAAGTAAACCCAATCATAAACCTAAAACACGAGATCTCTTCTCCTACTATCAGCATAGGACTTTTATCAACTATTAGCCGTTTTAACCCTTTTTCTAATCAGCCGAACATTCTCCATAGCCTCATGTATCAACTCGAGACTTATCAAAGTAACCTCACCAACTTCAGACCAACCTATATGAGATCTACACCTCCTGCGATAAAGAGCCTCAAATGGAGCCATACCAATACTTGAATGATAGCTATTATTATATTCAAACTCAATCAAAGGAAAGTGATCCTCCTAATTACCCTTGAAATCAACCACACAAGCTCTCAACATATCATCAAAAGTCTGAATAGTTGCTCCAATTTCACATCAGTTTGAGGATGAAATGTCGTACTAAGGTTGACACGAATACCAAGAACTTTTTGGAAAGATTTCCAAAACTGAGAAGTAAATTAGGTACCACGATCGGAGATAATGGATTGGGGAACTCCGTGAAACTTAACACTATCCCTTAGATACTACATAAAATAATCTTTCGTTGAATAAGAAACTTTGACAGGAATTAAATGAGTCGACATTGTTATACAATCTACTATAACCCAAAGTGAATCATGTTGTTGTCGAGTTTGGGGTAAACCATCAATAAAGTCTAAATTCAGATCCTCCCACTTCCAAGTAGGAATGCTAATATTTTAGGAGAAACTTCCCAGTTTTTGATGCTCAACTTTATCTTGATAATAATTAGGGCACTTAACCACAAATTTTGCAATATCCTTCTTCATCCCATTCCACCAATAGACCTCTTGCAAGTCACGATACATCATAGTGGCTCCTAGGTAAATGGAATATCGAGAACTATGGGCCTCCAATATAATATTTTCTCTCAAGTCATCAACATTGGGAACACACAACAAACCTTGATATCTAAGCACACCATCTACCCCTTGGGAGAAAGCCTCAACAGTCTTTTCAAGCACTACTTCCTTCAAGTCAACCAAAATTGGATCATGACCCTACTTGGCTTTCACACCCGACACATACGATGATTACGAACCATTATTAACAATTAGACCACCCTCACTTGAATCAACCAACAAAATACCTAGCCGAGCTAGTCTATGAAAATCATAAACCAACTCTTTCTTACAATACTCAACATGTGAAACACTATTAATGGACAACTGACTTAAAGCATCAGCCACAACATTATCTTTGCGCGGGTGATAAAGGACACTCATGTCATAGTCCTTCAAGACTTCTAACCATCTACGTTGAAAAATAATTAAATTCTTTACTTGAAGACATATTGCAAACTCTACTGGTGAGTAAAGAAATCAACATAGACACCATGTAAATAGTTTCTCCTGATCTTTAAGGCAAAAACCACCACTGCTAGCTCCAAATAATGGGTAGGATAGTTCTTTTAATGAATTTTAAGTTGAATTGAAGCATAATCATTAACTTTCCTATTTTGCATAAGAACACACCCTTATCCAATAGTTGAAGAATGACAATAAACAACAAACCCATCGAATCCTGTCGGTAAGGTAAAAAAAAGAGCCTAAGTGAATCTATCCTTCAACTCTTGGAAACTCTTCTCACACGCTTATGACTATAAGAACTTACCATTATTTTTGGGTCAATGCAGTCAATGAAGTGGAAAATGAAAAACCTTCCATGGACCTTCAATACTATCTAACCAAACCAAGGAAATTTTGAATATCTTAAGAGGATAGAGATCTATCCCAATTTTTAACCCCATTCCTCCTCTTAGGATATATCTCAATACCTTCACCGGAAAAAATGTGACTAAGAAAAGACTAGGATCTCAACCATAACTTACATTTATTAAACTTTGAAAATAGTTGTTGGTCCTTGAGGACTTGCAACACAATCCTTAAAAGATGGGCTTGATCATCCTCGCCCCGTGAGTAAATCAAGATGTCATGATGAACATGATCACAAACATATCAAGATATTGTCTAAACACACTATTCATCAAGTCCATAAATGTGGCTTGAGCATTAGTCAAAGGAAATAACATTACCAAAAACTCATAATGACCATACTAAGTTCAAAAAGTCATCTTTGGGATGTCATCATCCTTCACCCTTAATTGGTGATAACTCTCACAACCCAAGGTGGCCCCTAGGCATAACATGGCATATGAGACCCCGAGAGTCCCCATACAAGCCACTTAGCATTCATCATACATGATAATAGAAGTATAAGGGATTTAAAAGATAGTTTCAACATATAAGAGTTTATAAAATGAAGCAGAAGTCTAAAACATTATCTCAAAGCCATCTAGTACATAAGAAATGATCGGGAAGTAGCCCATACATCAAGTTCAAAACTGAAAGATGAAGGCAAGGTGAATAAAAGGCGGTCCTCGAAACATGAGGACTCACCAATCTTCAAGTCTCTACTAAAGTTCCCTAGCCACGAAATTTCGAACCTGGAGCGTCGAACCCTACATATTCATAAGAAATGTAGGAAAGAGTTTGTGTTTGTAAAAAAATGCACTAATTAAGTATGAAAGCCATGCATAAAACATTTGAAGTCATGCCAAAACGGAAAATTTTCACAACATGCAATGACCAAGCTAAAACATGAGATAAACAAGGTAAACAACATAAGTCATAAAAACATGGTCAATGCAAGCTAACATATTTAAACATTTGTGAGATACTTCTTAAAGTAATCTTAGTTCATTAGTGTGGGAGATTTACCTTTAACGGACATATAAGACCATGTGACCTATCAACACAAATTTTGTTGTTTGTCCCACATTAAAAAAGGGTGTCCTACTTATCAAGGTAAGACCATAAACGTCTAGCATATATGGATCCACTAGGTAATGTTTATCTAAGACAATCATCCTATGAGGGCACATAGGTATGGGATAAAAGATTGCTACTAGAATTTCGGCCTCTACTGCCAGGAGATCTTCCATCTCAATATCCTCTCGGTGCTAAGAGTAAATCCTATGGAATAGTCATTTTCTTAAATTATCTTTATCATCCACGGAAGGGCACTTCATATTGCAAATCTTAGCTAAGTCATATGTCATCTATGAAAAGGTACCATTAAGACTACCAATCAAAGCTAGTTTTTATTAGAATAGCTTCTTAACTTTGATTCATTTTAGGTGAGAAGACCTTTCAACCTTAGAATCCCTTATGTGAGAAAACCTTTCACATTCATGCTTTTGTATGTTTATGAGAAACCCTTTCACAACACAACAACATTGATACTTCACTCTTAAAGCATCCTCAAAATATTTACATCAATTTCTTAACAACATGCATAATTCCATAATCCTCTTTCCATAATTCAAAACTCACTTTCAATCATCATAATCTAGAAAAAATGGATTAGGCATGGGTTCATGGCAATTCATCTTAAAATTATGTAATCATCTCAATTCATTCTTGATAGATCATAAAAAATCAAATAAATCAATATTTAAAGGAACCAATGACATGGAAAAACCCCAAGTGATCAATTGGGGATTTCTAACTTTGTAAATTGGAGAATTTTGGAACTCCATGGAGGCAGGAAAGGGATCCATGGATGAAAACTATCATACCTCAATGCCAAAAGCTTGCCTTCAATGGAGTAATTGGAGACTTGACTTGAAACCCTAGGTTGACTACTTCTTCTTCAAGCTTTCTAGAGAGAGAAATATTTTGGAGAGGGAGACTTGTTCTTCTTTTTGGAAAATAGACAAAATGAATTCAATTAGGGAAATTTGAGGTTAAAAACACTAATATAGCAATTTTAGGTAAGGGTAAAATGACATAGTATTAGGATAGAATAATTAGGAAAAGACCCAAAAGACCCTAACTTAAAACTGACACGTCCACTGCCACAATGGCCTTCACGGCCCGTCAAGAACTCCACGAGCCATTGTGGAGGTCATGGTCCTTGACCAGTTTGTGGGGGAGAATCCCTATAGCCCTAAGCCTCTTCACGACAACCTTAACGGTCCGTGATGCTCACCATGGGCCGTTTAAGGGTTTGTGGGAGGGGAACCAATCTTTTTCAGGTTGTGGAAGCTTTGACGAGCACCACCACGAGTCGTGGTCCCCTTCACGGCCCATAAAAGGCTCCATAGAGGGTCATATGGCCCAGTTTTGGGATGGTGACTTCCTGTTTGGCCCCTTTCATATCCCTCTTAATTTTGAGGTGTTACAATAACTCGACATGAGATTTTCTTGAAGAAATAACTTTTTCCTTAGAGTTGATCAAACAAGTCATCTATACTTGGGAGAGGACATTTATTCCTAAAGTTAACTTTTATCAATTGCCGGTAATCAATACACATGTGAAGTGAACAATCCTTCTTACAAACAAAAAAATCTAGAGCAGTCCATGGAGAGATACTTGGTTAGATGAAACCTGTAACACTCTGGATTCGAGAAAGAAGGAAATGCAGATTTTCAGAACCTGCAGGTGCCACCGATGGAGGCCAAACCATGGCCCATGGTCTAGACCACAGACAGTAGGTAGGGTCCGTAGGTTGGCCATCCAGATTTCCCCAGAAAACCACGACCTTCGGTTAGACCTACGGACCGTAAATGGGACCACGGTTCGTGGTCCAGGGTCCATGGATCGTGGCCCTCAAACAAAGCCCCTGATGCCAAACGACGCCCTGCCAGGGTGGACCATCGTTCAGTCCAAGGTCCGTCGGTTAGGTTCGTCGATGGCCTCGTTCAACTTTTAAGTCAGGGTCATTTTGGTCTTTTCCGCTATGCCTTAGGAATTTAAACTACGTTGTTTTACACCTAAACTATGTTGTTTTACTCAGTTAAAGCCTAATAATTTAGTCAGAGCCTACCTAAAACCACTATTTTCAAAAATCACCAAAACTTAGAGATAAAAAAGGAGAAAGAGACACTAGTTTTCTCAAGAACACGCAACAGGTTTTCTTAAGTTTTAGCCCTTAAATCAAAGGATTTATCCATACATTTCATCACTAGGTATGTAGGATTTCACTAGTGGGTTCCTTTCATCCTCGAGGTCCGTAGAATTCAGTCAGATTCCTTATTCTCCATATCTTCACTAGACCTAGGGTTTTTAAATTCTTGGATAATTGTTTTGATATAGTTGTTGTAGTATTTGTAATCAAAATATTCATGTTTTCTTAGAATCGTTATTCAATTCCCATTATTACACTCAGAACCCTAGTTTGTGTAGATTTTCCTAGTTCATGAATTGCACTTGCTAGGTCAGTTAAATAGATAATTATGCTTTTGATTTCGAATGTCTCATTGTCAGTATATAAATATTGTATTCTCAGTTAGCATGTCATTTAGAGGTGTGCAAAAATCGAACCGATCAATAAACCGAACCAAAAAAAATGTTATTAGGTTAATTTTATTGGGTTATTGGATTTTTAAATGGGTTTATAAAAAAAATTTATTGGGTTATTGGTTAGGTTTTGGTTTTTACTATTGGGTTATTGGGTAAACTGATATCCCAATAAGACGGTAATAATTTACTACTTAACCCTTTCTAAATATTAAATATTAATAATTTAATATATAACTAGACATCATAACAATATCAAATTATTATTACTCTACCCACTTCACACTAGGCCGCTTTACTAGTCTTTATTGTTTACCCAAAACCTAAAGACTAAAGTAAGGGTTCGCAATTGTAGCTATTTGATTTTAGTTTTAGTTTTAGTCTTGTGAACGCTTTGGTTTTAGTTTTAGTTTGTAATTGTTGGTTGTAGCTTTTGCAAGTTTGTAAGTGTCTGTAATTTGATTAACATAAAAAATTTTGTACTATGTTTTGGCGGTGACATGTAATTATAGCTTTCGTACGATATTTTCCCTTATTGATGTAATTTTTCATTATCTTTCTTGTTTAACTATATCAAAGTATTTAGAGAAGTGAGAAGTCACAAAATATTTCTTATTGGGTAAACCAAAAATCGAACCGATAACGACCAAAAATTGATAAACCAAAAACCGATAAAAAATATCATATTGGTTTGTTATTGTGTTAGTATATATGAAAACTGAAAAATGATAAACCGAACCGTCCGATGCACACTCCTAGTGTTCATGTTGATGTGTTCATCGATCATAATATGTGTTCACCCAGAAAGAGTTGAATCTTCGTCCGAGGAGACAGCTTGAATTCTCTAAAGTCTATGACATGAATGTGCTTTACCACCCAGGTAAGGCCAATGTAGTGGATGATGCTCTCAGCAGGTTGTCCATGGGTAGTGTAGAACATGTTGAGGAAAAAAAGAAAGAGTTAGCCAAAGATGTTCATTGGCTTTCTCGATTAGGAGTTTTCCCTACAGACACGTCAGATGGTGGTGTGATAGTTCAGAATGGGTCAGAATCTTCATTGGTAGTGGAGGTTAAGGAAAAACAAGATAGTGATCCTATATTTCTTCAATTGAAAGGTGCAGTTCATCAGCATAAAGTTGAGGTTTTCTCCTAAGGCGGAGATGGTTTACTCCGGTACCAAGGTCTCGTATGTGTTCCTAGTGTGGGTGAGTTGAGGAAGCAAATCCTTACTGAAGCTCATAACTCCAGGTATTCCATTCATCCAGGTGCCACTAAGATGTACCGTGATCTATGGGAAGTCTTTTGATGGAACGGCATGAAGAGGGACATATCAGACTTTGTGGCTAAGTGTCGTAATTGTCAATAGGTTAAGGTAGAACATTAGAAACCAGGAGGTATGACTCAAGATATTAGCATTCATACATGGAAGTGGGAAGTTATAAACATGGACTTCATTACGGGTTTACCTCGTACTCGCAGACAACATGACTCCATTTGGGTGATAGGTGATAGAGTTACTAAGTCCGCTCACTTCTTTGCTGTCAAGACTACAGATTCAGCGTAGGACTATGCCAAACTCTACATCCATGAGATAGTCAGGTTGCATGGGGTACCCTTTTATATCATCTTAGATAGAGGTCCTCAGTTTACCTTTCATTTTTTGAAATCGTTTCAGAGAGATCTTGGTACTCAGGTAAATCTCATTACACTATTTTCATCCACAGACAGATGGTCAGGCAGAACGTACCATTCATACCTTAGAGGACATGTTGAGAGCTTGCGTGATCAATTTCAAGGGTATTTGGGATGAACATCTACCTCTCATAGAGTTATTCTATAATAATAGCTTTCATTCTAGTATTTAGATGGCCCCGTTTGAGGCACTATATGGGTATAGATGCAGGTCCCCGGTTGGTTGGTTTGAAGTAGGTGAAGCAACATTCATTGGGTCTACTTCAGTTCATGAGGCTATGGAAAAAGTTCAGCTCATCAAAGATAGACTAAACACAACTCAGAGTAGTTAGAAGTCCTATGCAGATGTGAGGAGAAGGGACATAGATTTCAAAATCGATGATTGGGTTTTCCTAAAGGTGTCACCTATGAAGGGGGTGATGAGATTTGGAAAGAAAGGGAAGCTTAGTCCTAGATATGTAGGTCCTTACAGAATCTTGAGAAGGGTTGGTAATGTGGCTTATGAGTTAGAGTTTCCACCAAAACTAGTCGCGGTTCATCCAGTCTTTCACGTTTCCTTGTTGAAGAAGTGTGTGGGTGATCCAGCATCGATAGTACCATTAGAGAGTGTGGCTGTGAAGGACAGTCTCACTTATGAAGAAGTGCCAGTTGAAATTCTTGATCGTCAGGTTCATAGGTTGAGAAATAAAAAAGTCGCTTCAGTGATGGTTTTTTGGAGGAGTTAGTCCGTAGAGGGAGCTACTTGGGAAGAAGAAGTAGCCATGAAGGCCAAGTATCCTCACCTCTTTCCTTCCAATTCCTTTTCAACTTGAGGTTTTAGTTCCTCTCCAATCTCGTAGTTTACTCATGCTAACTCAGTCTTATAATCTTGTTCTTTTAGGTTTTCTTGCATTTCAGCATATCTGCATGTTCTTGGAACTCACTTCAGTTAGATATCAGTTTCTAGTACTTAGTGGTAGGGATTAAAGCTCCTTCCATCCATACTCAGCTAATTTAGACTTCATTCGAGGACAAATGTTCCCAAGGGGGAGATTATGTAAGACCCCAGATTTGAGAAAGACGAAAAGGCAGATTTTTAGAACTTGCAGGTGCCAAACCACGACCAGTGGTCTGGACCACAGACCGTAGGTAGGGTCTGTGGTTGCCCACCAAGAAATCCCAGGAAGAACCACGATCTACGGATGGACCTACGGATTGTAGGTGGAACCACGGTCCGTGGTCCAGGGTTCATGGATGGTGACCCTCAGAACCAAGTCTCAGACGCCAAATGACGCCCTGCCAGGATGGACCATCGGGTCAGTCCATGGTCTGTCGGTTAGGCTGTCGATGGCATCTTCAAATTTTAAGTTAGGGTCATGTTGGTTATTTTTCCTATGTGTTGGGCATTTAAACTACGTCGTTTAACACCTAAACTACCTTATTTTACTCAAGCCTAATGATCTAGTCAGACCTACCCAAAACCTCTTTGATCCAAAATCCATCTAACTTAGGGCAAAATAGAGAATAAAGAGGTGCTAGTTTTCTCAATAACATGCAACAGGTTTCTTCAGTTTCAGCCCTAAAATTGAAAGATTTCTCTATAGATTTCGTTAGCAGTTATGTGGGATTTCACTAGTGGATTCCTTTCATCCACTAGGTCCATAGAATTCAGTCAGTTCATTGATTCTCTATATCTTGTTTATACTTAGGGTTTCTAAAACCTTGGATAATTACAATAATTTAGCTGTTGTAGTATCCTAAATCGAAATAGCGTATTGTTTCTTGGAAGGTTTGTTCAGTTCCTTGTACGAAACTAAGAACCCTAGTTGTGTAGATTCTCTTAGCTCATGAATTACACTTGTTAGATCAGTTAAACTGATAAATCATACTCCAGCTATCAAATGTTACATTATCAGTATATAAATGTTGCATTTTCAGTTAGCATGTCAGTATTTTGAGCTACTCAGTATTTCAGTTAGATATTCATTTGGGAGTAGACTTAGCACCGAGTTGGACTAGGGTTCAACATACCCTCATAGTCCCACAACTACGTGCCCCCGTTGGAGTATAAGTCCCCTCTATGGGCATCGGATTTAGTGATCATGTCAGTCATGCCTTTATACTCCTGGCAAGGTAAATTGGGTCCTCTTGATGGGGCGTATACATCGGACTCCACATTTAGCCCAAGTGGTTTTATGTCGGTTAATAGTAGCTCCCACAGTTGAACTCTTAGTGCATTTGACAAGGTTTTCAGTATATACTTCAGTATTAAGTTCAGTATGTCATGTTCATGATTATTACTTGGTCATTACATTCAGTTTAGCTTTTCAATTTTTTCAGTATTTATAGTATTACTTAGTTATGCTTTGTTCAGCTTATATATATTTGTTCAACTTAGTATCTATATCCTGCATGTTCAGTACATTCCAAGTATTGATGCATACTCTGCGCAACATCCTTTTATGATGTAGGTTCAGGTACTCAGCATCCACATCACTCTTAGATCAATTCTCAGTCCGCATTTCAGTAGCTTTAGTGGTGAGCCCTTATATTCCGAGGACAATAGACATGCTTTCATTTTAGTCTTTTTATTCAGTTTTCAATTTTCTTAGAGTTAGCTGGGGGCATATCCCAGCAACTCAACTCAGTTAGAGGCTTTTACGAACATAGTAGTAGAATCAGCTTGGACTGTTGAGTTTATCTTTCAGTTATCACTAAACTCTTAGTATGTTTTATATATTCAAATCGGAGAAGGGCATAAAATATCATTCAAGTAGGGAATGGAACAAAAATGCCCTCCTTCCATCTTTGATCTCCAAAATACCCTTTCATCCACCTATATGGACCTATATTACCCTTGCACTTGATAGATTTTTTAAGAGTAATAATTAATCCTTTCATTAATGATGTGGTGATACGCTCAAATTACACCTCCCTAAGGAAGTATAATCGATCGTTATCAAGTAAAGAACCTAACTTGTAGGTTAGGGTCGATCCCACGAGGAATATGGTTTAGACTTAACTTTAACTTACGATTATATTCGTTTAGTCAACCTATTTCTGAGACAAGTAAGTAAAGGAGGGGGGGTTTGTGAAACAAATAATTGATTGATTGTTAAGTAACAAGTGAGCAAGGTTCGAACTTTTGTTGTTATCAATGAGAGACATAAACTAGGGTGTATGTGTTCCCCATAAGCTATCAACTCGGTAATCCTAATAATAGTAATTCCTTTCTAGTGTATCACATGCAAAGTGGTAAGTTATGTATCCCTAAGGGCTTGTTCCGCCAAATAGAGAATTTCACCCCGCACCTTGGTCCGGCTATGTGTGTATAATTTACTAACCATTACCTTTACCTCAGATTAGACATCACATCAATGTATGGCTTAGTTTTCACCCTAGCACCAATTGACATTAGACTATTAAATAGTATCAAACTAAATCTCCATTGATAATTATTTTCTTATTAACTACCTCCTTGGTCCGGCAAGTAGCAACAAGGCGAGTTCTAACGCGTGCACTCCTTAAAAAGACTTCTAAACAAAAGAATTATCAATGCATACATTAACAATATTAAAGAATTACTTAGTTATTATTCATACGTTGTTAACGACTCATGGTTCCCACAACCCTAGTTGTGGATTTAGTTACTCATGCTTGTAAGAACACAATTCATAATTGTAGAAGAAGAATTCATGAACTTATGTATTGAGTAGAAGAAACCTGTAATCTCCAATTGAAATTCAAAGCAAGAATCTCTATAAACCGAAATTAGGAAATCAAATTGCTAAAGTTTGCAAGTTAATTCCCAAGAAAATCCCAAGAACTAAAATAATACTATGGTGTCTAACCCCCCAAAACAAGGTTTACATGCCCTATTTATAGCAAAACATGTTCTAAACAAAAAAGGAATTGAAATAAGGAAATAAACTTTTCTGGACGCGGCTTCAATCGACGATACTGACCTACGGATAGTGGACTGACCTACAGTCCATAGGTCCCTTCTGTGGCTCAAGACTTAGATAATTTCTCAGAAGTTTGGAACCTTCAACTCGCAGTTGCAATCCACGGACGTGCAGTACGAACCGTGGGTCGATCCACGGTCCATGGGTCCTCTTTCGTGGTTCCACACTTAGAACTTTTCATCAGGTACTGGAACTTCAACTCTCAGCGATCAATGACGGACGTGTCAGATGGCCCGTGGGTCGACCTACGGTCCATCACTCTCCTCCATAGTTCCACACTTAGTCAGACTTCCCTGATGAGAAATCCACCCCAACCCACCGATGGACCGTGACTGGACCTACGGTCCGTAGGTCACTTTCGTGAGTGGCCACTTCTGCAGAATTTCAGTTGTATCTCTCTCGACCTCGTCCAAGCCTATTTCCTGCAAATTTAGCACAATAAACATTAGTTCTAATACAAAATGGCCCTAGACACACACAACTGTTAAGTGAAATGTATTAAAAATATCGTAAACTCACGGTATATCATGTGGCAGCCGTTAATTGATTAAAATTTAAATTAAGCAAAACTACTCTCCACCATTAAAGTTGGCTTCCTCAGTTTCATACTCTTCAAGCCCAGCTTCTTCTCAACGGAGAAAAGCTCAAAAATCCTAAAGAAAAAACTACATTTTTCATGGCATTCCTATCAACAATTCCTCAAACTATCCCAAACTTCTTCATTTCCTAAATCTATGAAATTACCTATAATTCAATTGCCAATTACTGTTCATTCCAAAGTAATATGTGTATCCACTGACGAAATTCTCACCGAAAATCTTAAAGAATTGGTGAATTTGCAGAAAATCCCAAATGGGTATCTACAGATTTTGCGAAAAGAATCGAATAAAAGGGTGTTTATTCAAGACCCACCTAGAGTTTTTTCTTTTTTTATGAATACTTTGTTTGTTAGAGCTAAACATGTAAAAGGGGTTAAAAGGAAATTTCGATAAATTGACAGGAGAAGAAGGTATGCTCTGTTGAGGAGGAGACAGAAAAGAAGTAAAAGTAAAAAACAAACAAACTAATAAGCAAGGATATGTGGATTAGAATACATATCATTTGAATGATATCTATTCATAAAGAAAAAGAAAATCTACTCTATAAATTATCCAAAGATTATATGTTAACTCCAGTTTTAATGCTGGAGAGAAAGTCAATTGGCAGAAAGTAGAATTTTGAATGGGTCGGTACAGTTTAGTTGGATCCTAGTTTAATTAGGAGAAATTATTATTTTTGGTTAATTTAAATTTCAGCCAATTAAAGACTGACATGTCATTAATAAAAGAATTCATTATTACTCTTAAAGAATCTTTTAAGTGAAAGGGTAATATAGGTCCATATAAGTGGATGAAAGGGTATTTTGGAGCCCAAAGGTGGAAGGAGGGTATTTTTGTTCCATTCCCTAGACTTAAAGGGTATTTTAGGCCCTTCTCCATATTCAGATTAGTTGGGTATTCCCCATTTTCAGATAACCACTGTTTTAGCTTCCGTATAGTTCTGGTTTATTTAGTTATCTTTCAACATGTTTATGATATGCCAGACATAGGGTTAGGTTGAGGTCACTCGTGGTCATATATCTCGTGTTACATCAAGGGGTAGCCTCGGGGAGTGGCACTTAATCTCAGGTAAAGGAGGTGGTTAGAGTTTCTTAAGGACTACGACATTAGCATCCTATATCACTCAGGTAAGGCTAATGTTGCTGCTGATGCTTTGAGAATTTTATCCATGGTTACTGGTCATTTAGAAGAAGGCAAGAAAGAGTTAGCTAAGGAATTTCACAGACTTACTCGTTTGGGAGTCCGTCTATTAGACTCCAGTAAAGGTAGAGTTGTGGTGATGAATAGGGCTAAATCAGTACTAGTATCTGAAGTGAAGGAGAAACAAAAAAAAAGACCCTCTTTTACTTGAACTAAATTAAAATGTTCATAAGCAAAAGGTTATGGCTTTGAACAAGGGGGAGATGGAGTATTAAAATACCAAGTTACATTGTGTGTACCAAAGGTGGATGAGATCCAAGAGATGATCATGGCGAAAGCTCATAGTTCCAGATATTTGATCCATCCTGAATCTACAAAGATGTACCATGACTTGAGAGAAGTCTATGAAGTGGTGCATTGCAATGTTTGTTGCTAATTACCCAAATTGCCAACAAGTCAAGGTAGAACACTGATGAGTCCACAAATTGGACTCATTAAGGGCTATATTTTAATAGAAATGGTGTCCTCGAATGCTTATTTAGTCTAAATATCTGATGAAAACACTTAAGTTTCAGGTATTTGAACTTTTAGTGGATGCATGGACACTTAGTCCCAAAAAGGAACAAAAAGGCTGAAAAGAATGAAGAAGCTGAATCCTGAGCATCGCCAAGCATGCTTGTTGATTTGCCGAAAGGAAGCACTCCGCCCTTTGTTCCAGTACACGAAGCCCTGAAGGAGAAGGATAAAAAAGGCGATGAAAGGAGCAGTCAGCGCTTTGCTGATCAGTTCCGCGAAACAGAAGTATACCGCCTAATGATCCAGAATGCACAACTACTGAAGGCAAAGCACAAATATAATTTTAGTACTTTTTATTTTTGCTCTAAGTTTGAGAGGGTTTTGAAACTTGAAGAAGAAGAGGGTTTCATCTCCAAGGATTTGGACTTAAATCTTCACACCCATTTGAATGCAAGCTCATTTAGGTATAAATTTCTATATCTTGATGTGTGGCTAAAAACCCCAATTCTTGGGGTGTGATTTAGCGAATATGGGTTAAGACTGTTGTTGGGTCTTGTTTGCTGATAGGTTAGATGTATTTTAATGGTGATTTCACCTTGTGGTTGTGGTTTAATTTAATGGGTTTGTAGTTGCAAATACAAAACCACCCATGTGTTTTTGGCTTGCTCGAGAGAGAGGTCGCGAAACCAAGACCGCTAGACTGATGGCCCAAGGAGTGGGTTCACATGAGGGTCATCCCGAGAGGGTGATCCCTAGTCCCATATCCTAACACTCAGCTCGAGAGAGTGAGCAAGGTAAGGCGTAGGCTGGTCTTCATGCAACAAGTTGATGTCCGAGAGGAACCCATTTGAAACGGGGTAAGTTGCGAGAGAGAGAATTTATTCCCACATATAGCTTAGCCTAGTCACTATTACTCTATAAAATTTCTATCCAAAGCATGTATCCAACAATTCAGATTAATCTTTATTCCGGTCACATCCCAAGAATCCCCTCTCATTCATAGATTTCTTTGTTATTTCTATTGTTTTTGCTATAATTGTGACAAAACCCCCAAATAGATATTTGACACTTTTGTGTCCCCCTTTAACTTACAATGTTTTTAATCGTTCATGTGTTTAGCTATGATTAGTTAGAAGTGAATTTTATTTTTCTATTAATTCTCGAAACCATTCCCTTGGGACTCGATCCCAACCCTTGGTTTGGTTATTATACTATTGCACGATCGTTGACACTTGCATCGGAAGTTATGTCATTGATTACACAAACATGGAAATGGCACCTCTGCCGGGGAGTGGTGTTATTTGAGGATTTTTAGATTAATAGAAATTATGTTCTTCTTAATTGTAGTTTAATTACTTAACTCTTAGTTTTGTCTAGCTTGTTTGTGTGTTGAGACAGTATAATGAGTATACATGATAGAGATGGTGAACCAATGGAGCACCTCTCTGTAGAAGTGATGAGGTTCAAGGATCTCATCCTGACCTTCAAGCATCTAGATGGAGAACTTTTTCATGAGTCGTGGCTGAGTTTTAAAACACTATTGACACAATGCCCAACACATGAGATCCCCCACCTAGTTCTACTGGAATGCTTCAATAGGAGTCTAAATCCTGGCAACAGAGGATTAATCGATCGACTTATCCCAGGTGGCCTTGAGAGATACTCCTATGAGACCGCAACCGAATTCCTTGAACTTTTGGCTAACACCAACAAGGATACTGAGAAGGACCAACAATTGATCGCTTTGGTGGGTGAGATGGATAACTTGACCCAAAAAATCAAGGAACTAGAGAATATGTCCAAAGAGAAGAGCAAATGCATACTACCTATAGAGCAGGGAAGACCTATGGACATTGAAAGTAGACGTATAAAAGATATGTTACTAACCATTCTCCAAAAGCTAAATGAGCAAGATAGAGTGTTAGAAAAGATTAGAGAAAATGTAGCAGTGCTAAATTATATGAGCAGTTCTGATTCTAGAGCTATCCAGCTAATTGAAACTCACTTGGGTTATGTGATGCCTCATCTCCATCAGACACGAAGCAGGGGTTGCCAAATGATGTTTTGGCTAACCCCAAAAGTGAAGTTTAGGTGTTAACTCGTGTCGTGTCACGATGTTAACTATGACGCTGTTTGGGAGGCAACCCAAAACCCTTAACTGCTTTAATTATGTTATATTTGAAATAAAGGTGTTTTGATTTTGCAGGATTGGGCCTGAAAAGTTTGTGAACAGTACATGATGAATTACACAAGTTCAATTTGCGAATCGCCGACTAGATTGGCGACCCCGACAAAGACCGCCGTTTGGATCCTTACCTTGACTAAGGGTCCTGTAAACTCGGCGAGGTAGATAAACACTCGGCGGATCGCCGAGTAGAAAAGCAAATTCAACGAATACCACCGAATGGGTGAGATCTGGATGGTTTTTATAAAGCCACGGGTCTTGACTTTCAATGTTTTTCATATTCTCTCACTCTCGATTTTTGCAAAATCGCACCTACTTAATATTTTCAGAATTTTTGCACCGAGTAAGTATTCTAGCTTCTTTAGTAGTGCTTGGATCTGTACTAATCTGCTGCCTAGCATCACAACTTTAATTTAATATGCCTAAAAGGTTGGTTCTCCAAACCTTGCATTTAATTGTGATATTTATACTCTCATTGCAAGCAATTTTATCCTATGTCATGTGCTGTGCCTTTCTGATAATTTTAGATTGTTCGTCGTGCTGCGACGAGCTCGCCGAATCATTGGGCCGTTCGCCAAGTGACCCCATCTCGCCTTTAATTTCATACTACTTGTGATAAGGGTTCTGTAACTCTCGGTGGATAAAATCCTGCTCGCCAAAGCAACTTGGTGACTCGCCGATCTATTCGGCAATTTTTTCTGCAATTATACTCCTCTAAATTTGATTTAGTTGTCTTAACTTCTTCTGAATGCTTTGAAGAAATGGCTAAATCTAAAGTTGCAGGAAGAAGCAGGCCACCCCAAGGTAAAACAAAAGGGATTACAATCAATGAGGATGCAGATGCATTCAGAAGCAAGGTTGCTAAACTTTCCACAACTAATGAAAAAGGCAAGGGCAAACACAAGACCCATAAGTTATCAGATGCAAGCACCGGAAGTAATGGCTTTTACAGAAATGACCCCAACCAATCTGAAAGTGAAGGTGTATGTTCTGACGAGGATGATATGTTAACAACACAGAGGACTGAACGGCAAACTAAGAAGCTGAATGATCCATCCAGGGCCAGGACTCCCCATCCTACCACTTCTACACCTCCAATTCTAGAGTAGACAATGATATCAGCATCTCCAGAATAAGGTCACCCACCTAAATCAATGGATCGAATAAAGCCTGAGAGGCTGAGGACAATTCTGGAGGAAAAGCGTCTGTCCATAGACGGGGTTATAGACAGGCACCCAGAGATAATTGAGTGTCTGAGATACCACAAGTTCCAAATCTTCACCAATCCCTGTGGCCCTTATATTCCAAATTAGGTAAGAGACTTCTATAGTGCATACAGTGCACTAATACCATAGCAAAAGCAGCTAGCAACAGCCTTCAAAGAAGTTGACTACGTGGTTGTTAGAGGCAGGAGGGTGAAGTGTGATAGTGAGGAAATCAACACTGTCTTGGGCATGCCCACGAATATTGGGGATCACTACCGGTACTTGATCAGAACAAAGAAGCTGGATGAGATGAAAAAGTTGTTAGCCCCACTAATTTCAGAGGAGACTCCAAAGTGGTTGGCGGAAAGAGTTCTAATTGACAAGAAAGAACTAAACATAGACGCAAGGTTCTGGTTCGATTTTATCAGCAACACAATTATGCCATCCCAAAATGAGTCGACCCTTCGCCTTGCCAAGGCAACTTGCCTGGGTTTCATCATAGAGGAAACTCAAATATAACTTGGGTATAATAATTGCTTCAGAGATACTCATGCGGGTAAGACAGAGCCGAACCTCACTTCCATTCCCAGTCTTGATAATAAAATTATGCGAACAAGCTCGAGTGCCTCGAGATGCCAAGAAGAATGTGGAAGTTATACCCACAGCCTATACTGACTTTCGGAGGATCGAAGCCAAGTACTTCAAGAATCAAACAGATAGAAAAAAGGCAGCATCGGTGAAGTTAGCAAACACAGAATCATCACCTGCAAAAGCACCTCTCCCCACTCCGGCCCCTGGGCATTCAGGTATATCCATTACCACTGTTACTCCCGCTGATACTCCAGGTTCTTATGCTGCTGCACGATCGCCAAGACCCACTACTGTTGCTACTGCTTCCCGGCTTCCACTCACCAAGGCTTCCATACTACGGATGGGACAGCTGGCCCTTTCTGCTGATCGTCGGGCTGCTAGTCTAGAGGCCTCTATTCCAGGCATGTTCCAGGCTGCCCTAACTAATGCTGTGACACCTCTGAGCACCACTATTGATGCCCTAGCAGCCAGGATAGCGGTGTGTGAGCAAAACCAAGAGTCCATGGAAGAGGTGACGGCTTTAAAAGCTGCCATTGCTGAACTGCGAGAAAATGTAGACCACTTGAAGTCCACCGATGTGTCCATGGTCTTTGGACCAATGGAGATTTCAGACATGTCTGAGATGCCTCAGGCAACCACTGGACATGGGGATAGAGCAAAGCAGATAGTCGACCTTGAGTTAGAAGCAAAGACTGATGAAGAGATGCATGAAGTGACTGAGGGAGCTGCAGATGAAGACCTGAATGAGATGGAAGCAATCGTGATAGATGCTATTGTGCAGGCTTCCTTAGCACCTATTGCTGGATCAAGTGGAGCTGGTCCTTATGGAGGTCACTCCAGGCATTGAAGCCCAGAAAGATGGAGTGACCAATCAGCCAGGATTCCCTCTTTACCTACCTATCTGTCTTTCTTTATTTTACCCATTTAGATTCTATGGTTAATTGCATTTGAGGACAAATTACTTTTAGTTGTGGTGGGGTGAGGCCCACACCTTTTGTGTTGATAGTTATGTTCTGTGTATATACTTGGGTTGTTCTGCTTTAAAATTTTGTTTTATTTGCTTTCTATGGATGTTTGAGCTTATGGCTCCTTTTATTTTAAATTGCGAAACAATTTTGACCCTTTTGAAAATTTTTATATTTTTCGAACATTTTTGCCACCTCTCGTGTGTTGAATGTGGTTGTTCTTTTGCAAAATTTAAGTCTCGGTTACGATCAATACCGATGACTTGAATAGTGCTCTCAATTGAACGAACATTAATGTGCGGCAACGACGAGGCCAAATGAAGTTGCATAGACAATATATGAACTCTTTGCATCTCGTTGTGAATAACAATTTATCAAATTGAGTCTCCTGTGATGACCGTTGCACACTATCAAAAGTGTGGAGTCTTGTTTGACTTTAGTGTCGATGTCTTGTGTGACGAGCTTACTTTGATCCATGCATGATAGATCCTAGAATTTTCTCCATTGGTTCGGTCAACCAAGTGATGCTATCTCTTGATATGATCTTAGGGAACTTCTAAGAGTGTGAGCCAATTTGACATATATATTTTTTGTGACCTACCCTGTGAGCGTGTGATTCTCCTTTGAACACCCCTTGAGCCTTACCCTTCTTTGGAAGAAACTTGATGAAACCATAACTTTTCTTTATCCACTACCTATAATCCTCTTAAATTGTGGTTAGTTGAATAGCCAACTAAGGCCAAAATCCTAAGTTGGGGGTGTGGTGAAAAGAAAAGGAGAAGTCAAGAAGTGTACTAAAAAGAATGATGAAGGAAAATGAAAGGAAGTGTTGTGAACACCACATTTCATGAGGATCAAAGTCACTGACCCTAAATGACCATACCTTTGCACTCAGCCCCATTACAAGCCTTGAAAAGACCTTTTTGATCTTGAGTGAGCTGAAACAAATGTTGATCGGAAAATAAAGGAAACCTATGGGTGAAAGCATGCATTGTGTTCTTCCTTGTAAGAGTGAGCGTTGCATCTGATTCCGAAGCTTTTAACTGTGAATTATTTTGTAAATATGGAATCATCCTTTTTGTGAGGGCGTTTGAACACTATAATTGAGCTTGAACTTGCATTTGAAGCAAGTATTGTGAGCATGATATTCTTTGATATTGGTGAGTCACAACTTGAATCTTTAAATGCACATTTGATCTTTGCATAAGTAAATTGAGTCTTGTTGTGGGTATTCATGAGTAAGTCTTGTGTAGCACTATTTGAGACATCCTATTTGAATTGCGGAACTTGAGTTGTACTTGAGGACAAGCAAAAGTTTAAGTTGGGGGTGTTAATGAGTCCACAAATTGGACTCATTTAGGGCTATATTTTAATAGAAATTATGTCCTCAAACGCTTATTTAGTCTAAATATCTGATGAAAACACTTACGTTTCAGGTATTTGAAGTTTTAGTGGAAGAAAGGACACTTAGGCGCAAAAAGGAACAAGAAGGCTAAAAAGAACGAAGAAGCTGAAGCTTGAGCATCGCTAAGCATGCTTGGCGATTCGCCGAAGGGACGCACTCCGCCCTTTGTTCTAGTACATGAAGCCCTGAAGGAGAAGGATCAAAAAGTCGATGAAAGGAGCAGTCTGCGCTTCACCGATCAGTTCCATGAAGCAGAAGTATACCGCCCAATGATCCAAAACGCACAGATTCTAAAGGCAAAGAACAAACGGCGATGAACTAGAAGAAGGGTGAATCGCCGAGTCATTCGGCATTCGTGACTAACCTCGCCGAGCGATCCGCCAACACTCTTTTCTAAAGTCTATAAATACTAAACTCTTTACTAATTTTGAGGGATACAAAAGAGATTTTTAGTATCAGATTTTTAGTGTGAAACAATTAATATAATTTTAGTACTTTTTAATTTTACTCTGAGTTGAAGAGAGTTTTGAAACTTGAAGAAGAAGAGGGTTTCATCTCCAAGGAATTGGACTTGTGTCTTTTGGATTCTTCATTCTTGGCCTGTAACAAGACTTAAATCTTCATACCCATTTGAATGCAAGATCATTTAAGTATAAATTTCTATCTCTTGATCTTTGGCTAAAAATCCCAATTCTTGGGGTGTGATTTAGCGAATATAGGTTAAGATTGTTATTGGGTCTTGCTTGCTGATAGGTTAGATGTATTTTAATGGTGATTTCACCTAGTGGTTGTGGTTTAATTTAATGGGTTTGTAGTTGCAAATACAAAACCACCCATGTGTTTTCGGCTTTCTCGAGAGAGAGGTCACGAAACCAAAACCGCTAGACTGATGGCCTAAGGAGTGGGTCGACATGAGGTTCAGCCCAAGAGGGTGAGCCCTAGTCCCATATCCTAACACTCAGCTCGAGAGAGTGAGTGGGGTAAGGCATATGATGGTCTTCATGTGGCATGTGGGTGTTCGAGATGAACCCATTTGAAACGGGGTAAGTTGCTCGAGACATAATTTATTCCCACATATAGCTTAGCCTAGTCACTATTACTCTACAAATTTTCTATCGAAAACATGTACCCAACAATTTAGATTAACTCATATTCCGGTCACATCCCAAGAATCCCCTCTCATTCATAGATTTATTTGTTGTTTCTACTGTTTTTGCTATAATTGCGATAAAAACCCCAAATAGATATTTGACACTTTTATGTCCCCCTTTAACTTACAATTATTTTTGATCGTTAATTTCTTTAGCTACGACTAGTTTGAACTGAATTTTATTTTTCTATTAATTCTCGAAACCACTCCCTTGGGACTCGACCCCAACCCTTGGTTGGGTTATTTTACTATTGCACGATCGTAAACACTTGCATCGGAAGTTGGGTCATTGATTACGCAAACATAAAAAACCAAAGGCCTAGTGGTGTGGCTTAGAACATAGGTCCTCCAGAATGTAAGTGGGAGATGATTAATGTCGAGTTCATTACTGGCTTACTGTGATCTCGCAGGCAGTATGATTCGATTCAGGTGATTATAGATAGGATGACCAAATCAGCCCATTTCTTGCCGGTAAAGACTACAAATTCAGCCGAGTATTATGCCAGATTGTATATTCAAGAGATAGTTTGACGTCATGGAGTTTCTCTGTCTATCATCTCTGATAGTGGTGGACAATTCACTGCTCCGTTTTGGAAGTCTTTCCATAAAGTTTTTGGTTCGAAGGTGAACTTTTGTACTGTTTTTCATCCTTAGACTGATGGACAAGTAGAGTGCATAATTCAGACCCTAGAGGATATGTTGAGGGCATACATCTTGGATTTCAAAGGTAATTAGGATGACCACTTGCCTTTCATAGAATTTGCATATAATAATAGATATCACTACTGTATTCAAATGGCTCCCCACGAGGCTCTTTATGGGCGAAGATGTAGATCACCTATTGGTTGATTTGAGGTTGGTGAAGTTGAATTGATAGGGTCACACATGCTTCATCAAGCCATGGAGAAAGTGAAGATTATTCAGGAAGGGCTGAAAACGGCGCAAAGTCATCAGAAATCCTATACCGATGGTATAAGAAGAGACTTAGAATTTGAGGTTGATGACTGGGTCTACTTGAAGGTTTCACCCATGAATGGTGTTATGAGATTTGGTAAGAAGGGGAAACTTAGTCCCTGGTATATTGGTCCTTACATGATATTCAAGTCGAGTTATTCTGATCATTTAGGTGATCTAAGTCGATATCGTCATTCCGCTCGGCGATGCGCCTTTTCGCTCTTGAGTTCGCCGAGTTAGCTTGACCATGAGCCAAACTTGCTAGATATTTTGGCGATCTAACCACTCACTTGGTGAGTCGCCGAGTGACTTTTGCGAGCTCTAGCCTTACTTTTCCTCGACTCTAACCACTTTTTATATTTTTTGAGCTTATTTTCTCAATGTAATGTCCTTGCCTTGTTCTTAAACATTCTTTGCTGCACATACACAATTTAACATCAGTTATGAACACAACATAGGCATCGAGGACACTAATTCATGAAGTACCAAGCCCTAAATGAGTCAAAAGTCCCGACTCATCAGCGACGCACCACTATAGCACCAAAACTACTCGTCAGTAGTTTGGGGCCTGGCGTACTGCGCTAGTAGTGCGCCCCAAACTTCTGCCAATATTTTAGGGTCTGGCGCCCTGCGCCATTTAGTACGATAGGGTCGCCTGATCCTTTTCTTTCTGTGCTTTGTTTCTGGACATGTTCTTGTGAATCGTGACTACGTTCTCTTCTTCTTATTAAATCCTAAAGGTTCTATTAATCCTTGAGATATACTACATGTCCTAATGACGTGTCTTAATTTTGATTTCACCTAAAGTTAAAGTAAGTTAAAAGGGAAGTTTTAAAGCTCTATTTTCATAAAAACTTAAGGGATTTCAGTTTATATATATATATATATATATATATATATATATATATATATATATATATATATATATATATATAT